>JAOXNR010008132.1:0-33232 GCA_028571225.1 Parsonsia alboflavescens
TCCTTGAAATTAATTATTTGGGCTTGAATAAAAATTAATTAGTTATTTTATTTAGTCTTATAATTAATTTGGACTTATGTCCATAAGATTAATTATTGTTGGGTTTGAATAAAATAATGAAGTGGATTTATTTTTATTATTCTTATAATTAATTTGGATTTAGGTCCATGAGATTAATTATTTAATGGGCTAAGAATAAAAAATAAATATTGGGCTTTAATTAAAGGGTTAGAATAATTATGCTGGGTCCATGATTCAATGAATAATTATTGGACTTGTAATTAAATAAAAGGATTATTGGGTCTTGGCCCATAGCAAACCAATATTTCTAATTTAGTTGTTTAAAGGATTATTAATTTAATCCTGAAATAACTAGAAGAATAACAATCATTTAGAAACTCTAGAAAATTAGAACAGACGTGATTTTTCTCTCTGCAGAAAAATTACAAACAGTCTGTTTTTCTCCACTCTTCTTACAGAGATTCTCCGGTCTTCTATTTTCCTTTCTGTTCACCCAGATAGACAGGGAATAGATTAGAAGATCTTTTGCATAGTAGATCAAGACGTCCAGATCCATTCCGCAGAGAGATCTCCAAATCTTCAAATCAGGTATCGTTCTCAACTTCTTTATGTGAGAATGTTTTTTAAAAAATCCTGGGACTCCGGATTTGTTTCCTCAAGGATTCGGGATCCAGTTCCTTTCATTTACATGTTCCGATTGTTAAGTTGATTCCAGAATCCTGCTGGTTGGTTCAGATTTTTGTGTGGACACTATGGCACCTATGTAGTCCTCTGTCTTCATAGGCCTGTTTGTAGGTTAGTACAATAACAAGAACTCCGTTTGTATCACTTATCAGTTGAAGAAATCCTTGGTTGGTACCCTTTCAACATTGCTAATCCTCATGTGCAATGAAGACATCCAGATGTTCGTTTGGATATGTTACATCGAATGGCTCTCAAAAATGATCATCATGAAACTGAAGGGTTAATTCCTGACATTCCAATGGAAATACCAATCTCTATTCATTGGCTTGATCATCCCTATCATGCTGAAGTCTTCCTGTTCCTCAATGCTCATCCTAAATTTCATAGCTATGATAAGAATGGACACATGCAGTACATCTATTCTCTTCTTGATAGTTCCGATGATTCTAATCCGGATGACACCTAGTAGCCTTACTATCACTCAAAGTACGAGTCAGATTGATGTAATATGATGTGACACCACCCTGCCAGCCAGTTACTAACATCTGTCGGCCACCATTGGCTTTATGTCAAGACTGTCGGCCACGCGTTTACTTTTCTTGTAGATAGTTTGTTGTTTTGTAATAATAAGCAGTCATGTCTACTTTAGTCAGCTTTCACCAGCTGTATCCTTATCCCTTCCCCCTGTTGATAGTTTGGTACCCAAGTCCGCATTTCAATTTCGTCTTCGACATTTGTCTATAAGTAGACCTGCATCTTGGTTAGAATGGCAGATCAGGATTTGGAGTGTTTCTAAGTTTTATGTTTAATGGTTTCCATTACGTTCTATGTATTTTGTTAGTCTTTGAACTGTGTCTTATGATCCTGTTGTTAGTTGGTTTCAAAGCCAGGTTACTCTGGTTGAAAAATTTGGAATCATGCTTTCTGAGAAAAAGATGCAGCTATGTACATCCAACGTTGAGTTCCTGTAATTGTTCTCTAGGGATTTGACAAAGGATAAATGTACAATGGGGTATCCACAGTGGTAAGTCAATAGAATGGTTTTGAATATGGTATGCCATCTAGTGATGTAAAGTGATCATCACAGTGTTATCAATTTTGGGACCAGTAATTTGCTCATCGTCTTAAGCAAATCCTTGGTCGCTCTCAGCTTGTACAAACCCGAGATTTTGTACAAGCTTCTTTCTTTTCCTCCCATAATCTTTCTGCCACCACTACTGAGCAATATGTTACTCTCAGATTCCCTGAAAATTTTCCTGAGCATTGGTGAGTAGAGGGTTTCACTCATATTCATTTTGGAGTGATTAAACTAGCACTTACACTCCATATCAGAAAAGGCCTACCGATGGTGTCTCAGTTAGTTCTGCTTGATGTAAATTTCAAAAAATATGAACTTGCTGTCCTTGGCACTATTCAGACAACACTTAATGGTGGCACAATCTTTGTTACTTTATTTCCCAATTTCGCTATGTCTTTGGAAGATCCTTTTTTATAGGATACTCTTAAAGTCCAGATCCAAATTACTGGTCCCGAAATTTAGAACACTTTGATGGCCACTTTACATCACCAGATGGCATATCGTATTTAAAACCATTCTATTGACTTAAGACTTCCTTCTCATCTTCAGAATGACGAGTCTTTGTTCCTCAATGTGGATACCCCAAAAACACCCCATTGTACATTTATCCCTTGCCAGATCCCTTGAGAATAGTTACAACAACTCACCCCAAGTTCTTGGGTTACCAGCAATTAAAAACAGGTTTCACTCATCAAGCTTGAAATTCCTCTTCAGATGTCCAATCCTGAAATGCAAGAACAACCTGATGGCATTGTAAAAATTATCTTTCCCACCAAAGCAGAGTCTACAACAATCCTTCCCACTGAACTTTCCATGATAGAAGCTCAAACCCAGTCTGACAAGTTCAAGGTTCCTATCACTGCTTGGACCCAGGATGGTAAACCTATCGTTGAAGGCAAGGCCCCAGATGGACATATTTGGTATGACATCTGTTTCTGTCCAACACTTCTGTCCCCAGAAGCAATACCTCCTTCTTCACCAAAGAAACAGACATCATAGTAGGTTCTTCGTGATCAATATGATTCGAGAGATCCGGAAATTGGCTTACTTGGAGAACCAAGTGGCAAGTTTGACTATCTTCTCCGTTATCCTCAAAGGACACAATCTCCTCTCATTCCTCCTTCTCCTCCAGGATGGAAGCCAGATGATACACCTTGGCCTGACATGGATGAATCTCTTCCTCCCTGTCTGATGCATCCTTCAACTTTTTCATCCTATGATGCCAAATTTCCTCCATTGAACATATATGACAAGAGCAGTAGTTTTCATTCTTGGAAAATTAAGGAATTCGACAGCTCTTGATGCAGAAGGACAACAAAAACAGTTATCAGCAGCTGAAGCACCTATTAACTGGCAATATGACAATGCTGTAGCACAAAATCAAGTCCTTAACCAGATCCTACACACACAGCAACATGTCAACACACAGCTCTCAGAGCATTCTACCCAAGTACAAAAGCTTGTACTTCTAATTCAAGAAGTTTGCAGCAAAATTGACAACATTCATCAACAATTGAATTTCTTTGTCCAATGTACCACAGAATGGTCCCCGAAGATGGCAAAAATACAATCTGAAAAAGAGTTCCTTCAACAGCAACTTTCCAGCCTTGAAGCACAGTATACAACCTTATCCAGTCAGTCCGATCCAATACAATCCCAATTCCCAACCTATTTTCCCCAACTTCCTCCAAAAATTGTAGACTTACCTTTCCCCTTCTCTACCTTCACCTATTCCAAGACACTTTCCTTATGGGATAGACAGCCTTAATAGCCTAAAGTCACCACATCTGTTCCTAATCCACCTAATGTTACCAAGACTACTGTCCATATGCCAACACCTGTTCAAGTTCCTTCCCAGACAGCTTCACCTATTCCTCCTAAAACATAAACCAAAGTTACACCCCCACCTGATGATAGCACTGTTGGTGCATCCTCAAAACCTACACTGTTTACCATTGAAGATACTCTTGATCCCATTTCTTCTTTTCTAAAGGCACTACACTCACCTCCTACATCAACACCCATACCCATTTGTTTAGATGTGTCTGATAGAAGTTCCTGTCACAGTGATGCTCACTTTGATTCATTCAAATAATTTGACCTCCTTATCATGGCTCCTGACCTTGATGTTCAAATCCCAAAAGAAGATCTTGAAGACTTTGACGTTCCTGAAAGCTCCAACATAAGAAGACCTCGTCCACAATCCCATGCAGAGCATGTTTCCACCAAATTTACCTTGGATGATCTCCCACCATCTAAATGGCGTGAACGTTTCCAATCTCTCTATGCTTGGTTGACCACTGATCTATCACAAAATGCATGGCAAGATGTCCTCCAAAAGTTTGTTGCAACATTTGCAGGTTCCATTGGAGATTTTTGGAATTCCCTTGGTGAATACAGACAGAAATAGTTCCTCCAAAGAGAAACACCAAAAGAGACCATTGCAATTCTTCGTAGATATTTTATGGAGATGCTGGTCATGATGTCACTAGAGCCTGTGTAGAATTTTTGAAAATGAAGTGTTGCTCCGTGTTCTTGAAAGATCTTGAGAAGCACTATGCTCGTATGTGCAAACGATTCTATATCATCAACCACATGGATGATATTAGTCTCAAGCAAGCATTTTTTATTTCAGTTCCTCAAGAATTAGCTGATGAAATTATGTGGCAAGTTTGTACAACTAGTGCACAATGGAAAAGCATTGCTTTTGGTCAGATATGGGCATTAATGCAACAAGTTTTGGAAAAACTTTGTGTTCAGCTTTGCTTTTGGAAGAAATTTAACAAACAATCATCCTGACTCTCACCAGCCTGTTCTGAAAACATTTGAAGATAGAGTGTCATGACTATGATGTATGTGATTACAAAATCTAGAAACAACACAGAAAATCCTCCTTTAAATGATTTCCATCTTCCAAGTTTAAAAGACTATTTAAGAAGAAACGATGCACAAAATGGAGATTCCTGAAAAGGAAAACTGAGACCTCTTCTCCAAAATCTGTCAAATGCTACAATTGTGGAAAAAGAGGGCACTATGCAAGCCACCGTTCGAAAGAAAAGAAAAGGTTTAAGCTCATGAACCAGTTATCTCCTCATATATCCCATGTAGAATTTGATAACCTTGAATCCCTTTTTGATCTAGACCCTGCACCATCTGCCTCATCTATCTTGGCAATTGCATATCCTGTCACTAATGATTCTGAGTCCTCTGATACAGATGAAAGTATACAACCATTCCTTACTTTCTCTGAATCCTCAGATATTCTTTCATTTAAACTCCGACCATATCCTCAAATTTGTATCTCCATACTCCCAGATTTCATCCACCGATTCTAGTTTCTGCTTTGTTAGATACTGGTGCAGCCTCCTCTACCATGAATACAGATATTTTACCCACTGAGTTTTGGGAACAATATACTCAAGTTGTCCGTGCTACTAATGGTGAAGATTTTGTCATCTCACTCATTAGTAAACCAATTCACATTCGGTTGTTTCCAATCTCACTATTACAAATCAGATTCTAGGTTCCATTCTACCTCAGAAAGATTTGATTATTGGCTTTGACATTCTACATAAGACTTCCAATCTCCAGTTTACTCCTCAAGGATTGATCCACAAAGGGCAAGTCTTACCCTGGAATTTCCTAGCCAAAACTCTTTTCAGTTTCTCTGATCAAGTTTCCCATTTAAGAGAAAAGTTTGTCCAAATCTCCTGTGCAGATAACCACTCTCAGTTCCTCCAGAAATGTAACCACCCACTTTGGATAAATCCTGAATTTTTTTTTCACCTTCCATACATTACCCAAGGTTTCATTACTCCACATAAAGCTAGTCATGCAAGCATGTCCCCAGAACACTACCTAGTAGCTACACAAGAACTTTCCTCGTTGTTGCAAGAACACTTGATTGAACACACAAATTCTGAATGGGCATCTCAAGCTTTTTATGTCAATAAAAGAGCTGAACAAGTTTGTGGTAAGTTGAGATTGGTGATCAATTACCAAGAGCTCAATAAGTGTCTTGTAGATAATAAATTTCAATTGCCAAAAAGACCAACCCTTTTTCAATATCTTTCTCAAGCCAAAATCTTTTCAAAATTTTGATTTAAAATTTGGTTTTTGGCAACTTGGCATACATCCTGATGATATATTTAAAACTGCTTTTTGCATCCCGAATTTTCATTATCAATGGACTGTTATGCCTTTTGGATTAAAGATTAATGTGCAAAATCTTTGAGCCTCTTTTACCCAATGTTTTGATCTATATTGATGATATCTTATTGTTTTCTGAGACAAATGAACAACATGTTGAGTTACTTCTTAGTTTTCATGCTCTGATACCAACTCTACCAAAAGCTATAGCTGACTTCCACATAAGCCCTGCCCCCGCACCACACTCCGCTTGGCGCCTGGTGCACCTTAGCCGATATTCTGGTTCTGCCAAGTTTCGAACCCGTTTCTTACGAGGCACAGAGACTTATGCTTCGCTCCGATACCAACTCTACCAAAAGCTATAGCTGATGGTGTAGCTCAGGATACGTCCACTTAAGCCCTGCCAACCCACCACGCTCCACATGTTACCAGAAGCTGACCGGGCAATTACCCTAGGGCCGAATCTCCAAGGTCGGGATTTGAACTCCCGCCGACATTGAAAGCAGAGACTTAAGTATGTTAGGTAAGTCTGTTATGTAAGTAACCTGGCTGATGGTGATGGTTATACCCCAAGGATAAGTGCTATCAGAGCCATGCTCTGGCTAAAAAATTTGGAATCATGCTTTTTGAGAAAAAGATGCAGCTATGTACATCCAACATTGAGTTTCTTGGCATGCAAATTTCTGATGGAATGTTCCAGCCATAACCTCATTTAGCTACAAAACTACAGGAATTTCCAAACAAAATTCTTGATAAACATCAACTCTAGCAGTTTTTAGGCATTGTGAATTATATCTTTGCATTCATTCCAAAGGATTGCTCAATACGGATCTCTCCTCAATAAAAGACTTCGAAAGAATCCATCTCCATAGACTGATGATTTTACCAGCGCTATAGAACACCTCAAAAGATGTTCCACCTTAGTTCTTCCTTTACAGATTCCTTCCTTTGGCAAGCGTATTCTTCAAACAGAAGCTTCAGATGTCTATTGGGGTGTAAATTTGTGGATATCACAGTTGAGAATTTTCCCCAGGTGAACAACACTACCACAACACTTTCAAAGAAATTCTTGCTGTCAAACGTGCTATTCAAAAATTTGAATTCTTTTTGATAAATCACAGGTTTCACATTGAACTTGACATGTCATCCTTTCCAAAGATGCTCAAGTTCAAACAAAAATTGGTTCCTCAAGATCCGCCTAAGAATAGTCTTTACATGTTCCGATTGTTAAGTTGGTTCCAGAATCCTGCTAGATGGTTTAGATTTTTGTGTGGACACTATGGCACCAATGTAGTCCTCTGTCTTCAGAGGCCTGTTTGCAGCTTAGTTCAACAACAAGAACCCCGTTTTTATCACTTCTCAGTTGAAGAAATCCTTGGTTGGTACCCTTTCAACATTGCTAATCCTCATGTGCAAAGAAGACATCCAGATGTTCGTTTGGGTATCTTACATCGAATGGCTCTCAAAAATGGTCATCATGAAACTGAATGGTTAATTCCAGACATTCCAATGGAAATACCTATCTCTCCTCGTTGGCTTGATCATCCCTATCATGCTGAAGTCCTCTTGTTCCTCAGTGCTCATTATGAATTTCACAACAATGATAAGAATGGACACATGCAGTACATCTATTCTCTTCTAGATGGTTCTGATGATTCTAATCCAGATGACACTTGGCAGCCTCACTATCACTCAGAGTACGAGTCAGATTGATGTAATATGACGTGACACCACTTTGCCGGCCACCTGTCAACATCTGTCGGCCACCATTTGCTTTATGTCATGACTATTGGTCACGCGGTTTACTTTTCCTGTAGATAGTTTGTTGTTTTGTAATAATAAGCAGTCATGTCTAATTTAGTCAATTTTCACCAACTGTATCCTTATCCCTTCCCCTGTTGATAGTTTGTTGTTCAAGTCCACATTTCAATTCCGTCTTTGACATTTGTCGATAAATAGACCTGAATCCTGTATAGAATGGCAAATCAGGATTTGAAGGGTTTCGAAGTTTTGAGTGTTTCCAAGTTTTATGTTTAATGGTTTCCATTACTTTCTATGTATATTGTTAGTCTTAGAACTATGTCTTATGATCTTGTTGTTAGTTGGTATCAGAGACATTACACTTATCTGTTTTGGAAAATTCCATAGCTCGGATTTGTATTTAACAACAACAACTGTGATTAGTATGCTCTTACTCTGTGATTGCCATTAATAAGGATCCTTCACAATAGAGTATTTGGAAAGCGCAGTTGTACTCTTACGAAACACTAGCTTTGGAAGTCTTTTTGAAAAAGATTTTCTGGAAAACGGTTTTCAAAAGATCCACCAGTTTGCTCTTTTGGCCCAGGAAAGGCGTTGTTTTGCGAACATCGGAGTGAGATTACTTGTTTTCTGCAACTTCTATTTCAAATGACATGTTCTGAAACAACATCCAGCTCATCTTCTGTTATGTCTCTGCCACTTCCTAAGAGTCTAGTTCCTAGGGTTCCTCATGTTTATGAAGTCGATTATCTTCCAGATGATAGTAAGTATCTCGTGTCTCGTTATCCTTTAGTAAATCCCCACACAGTTCATCAAAAAACCAAAAATCCCTTTGGTCATCGTCTTAAGCAAATCCTTGGTTGCTCTCAGCCTGTACAAACCCGAGAATTTGTACAAGCATCTTTCTTTTCCTCCCATCATCTTTCTGCCACCATTGTTGAGCAATATGTTACTCTCAAATTCCCTGAAAATTTCCCTGAGCGTTGGCGAGCAGGGGGTTTCACTCATATTCATTTTGGAGAGATTAAACTAGCACATACACTCTATACCAGAAAAGGCCTACCGATGCTGTCTCGGTTAGCTCTGGTTAATGCAAGGTTCAAAAAATATGAATAGAGTTGTCTTCAAACTATCTTACAATTTGTTAATCACAAAAATAAAAATAGAACTAGTTAAATGCTCGTGCATTGCTCGGCTGTCATAATATTATTTAAATGTTATTTTGTTTAGTAATTTAATTTATAATTGCATAATTTTGTTTTATTTTTTTGAAATTTTCATTTATGCATATTGATATATTTTAGGTTGAATGACATTATTTTTATATGATATATATATAATGAAAATTTGTTGTTTCGGTAATTTTCGGAAAGGACTTAGAAGGATGACCGTAGAGAAATCCACGCAAACGTTCATTAATGGCTTTTTATGATAATTGAAAATATTAATAAATTCAAAAGTTTTATATATAATATTTGATTTCACAAAAAAAAAAGGATATTTATAAAAGGATTATTCAATAAATTTTATAAAGAAAATGAATTTATGGATGATATTTGATTTCATGAAATAATAAGCTAATAAAAGGATTACTCAATAAATTTTATAAAGAAAATGTAAAGTTTTAAATATGTTTATGTAATATTGGATTTCACAAAATTCTATAGAGATAATTTACTATTGGAATTTCAAATTCATTCAAACATTCCTCCAAATCATGTAAAATGTAACCAACTCATTTGGAGAATTCTGATGAGCTTATGTGACATTTTCTAACCTAAGCCCTGTGGGTAGTAGACCAAATTTATTTATTTATAAATAATAATAAAAAAACCATTAATTTTGACTATTAAAAACTTAGTTATTAAGTCTTTAACAATCAAGGCTAATGAAACTATCTTTTT
Organism: Parsonsia alboflavescens; assembly: GCA_028571225.1. Taxonomy (NCBI): domain Eukaryota; kingdom Viridiplantae; phylum Streptophyta; class Magnoliopsida; order Gentianales; family Apocynaceae; genus Parsonsia; species Parsonsia alboflavescens. The sequence goes on from JAOXNR010008132.1 coordinate 9,598, forward strand.
TTTATTTAAAAAAACAATTTTGATCCAGTATATCTAGGTTTATTTTATCCTTTTAAGGTATAATATATAAAATAAATTTTACAAAAATAAATTATTTTAAAATTTTTTTTTTATTTTTTAACAATAGAATCAGATATTGACTATTAGAAATTTGATTGTGCACTTACGTAGCAGTACTGTATATATATACATGGACAAATAGTAAATTAATAGACAGTAACGATTATATATTTTTAAAAATAAAAATATAGATCATCATTATTTTATTTATTAAAATTGGCATGACTCACTTTCCGTAGTTTTAAACGAAGCGTGATGACTCTAAAAGAGATGTTTTAAGCCACCGAAGGAAGTGCAACAGCAAGCAGTACTAAATAGACTTTCTAGATGGAACCTTTTCCTTCAGCGAAGAAAGCGACTTGCTCTGCCGAAGTAGTAAAAAATTCAAGCAACTAAACTCGAAAACACACCCGGATGAGGTTGGCAGTGAGACACGTAGTGACAATCAATCACTTGGAGATCCTTGGGAACATGTAATTCCTCCAACTAATGGTCAACAGAGTAGGTCTTTGTGGAGACCGTGGTTGGGGGTTTCAAGAGACCACCGGCGTAGATAGGCAAGGGTGAGGATGATGGTATGGATGGATGGGGACAAGAAATTGTCAACATTGGAAGCCATGGCGAAGGGTTTTGGTTTTAGCAGTGTTAGGGAAAACCGTTAGCTTTAAAGACTTTGGAATACAGGCTTTGTAATATGTGGAAGCTTAAGTGGGGTTGTGACCTTGTTGATTTGGAGAAAGGGTTCTTTGTAGCCAGTTTTTTTCTCTTTTTTTTCCCCTCTAAAGCGGATTATCGTTATGTACTGAAAAACTGACCTTGGACTGTTCTTGGACATTACCTTACTGTGTCCAAGTGGAGTCTTAATTTTGTTCCTTCAGAGGCACAAATCAATTCCACTCTGGTATGAGTTAGATTTCCTGCTATCCCAATTGAGTTGTCTGATGAGCAGCTTCTCCTAATGATGGGTAATTCTGTTGGGAGGCCGTTAGAGTTGATGAGACTACTCTTGTAGCTGCACGGGAAAGTATGCCCAAGTATGTGTGGAAGTTAACATGGATATATGGGTCTTTGGTCCCCAAAATTTCTTTTCTTGGGAGGCAACATCCTGTTAAGTATGAAGGACTTCACCAAATATGTTTCTCTCGTGGGCAGTCTGGCCATCGGATTGAGAGATGGCCTACTATTCAAAGAAAGGAGGTTATGTCGTCGGAGAATGTAAAAACAGTTGAGGCACCACCCAACCAGTACAACGAAATGAGGAGGTGGATCCTTTTGGACCTTGGATCATGCTCGTCCAAGCTAGAAGACGACAATGCTAAAAATATAGAGTTTAGGAAGAAAGAGGAAACTAAAAAGAAGTTTTAGACTCATGATAAGAATGATGATTCAAAATAAAGGATTGATGAGAGGGAGCTAAACTTTCATAAGATAAGACATGATGAATTGGATGAGGTATAAAAGAATCAGACAAGGTGAAGCATACATAATCAGTCAAATAAGATGGAGATCTATGAGAATTATGAGATCTTCTAGGAATTTGAGAGACTAAGGAATCAATAGTGGAAGGAGAATGTGAATTTGATACCATGTTGAAAATAAAGAGTTTAGGAAGAAAGAGGAAACTCAGAAGAAGCTTTAGGAAATATGAGATTCTTATTGTTATGAAAATTTGTACAATATTCTACCATATATGCAATTCATACGAAGCTTAAGTAATAAGCCTTCTCTACTATAATGTTTTATTACAAAGAATGTGTCTAACTACAAGCAACTTCTAAACTAACTAATCAAGTAACTCCCTTTGACTTTGACTTGAGCTTAACTTCTCTAACATTAGTATCTTTATTGCTTCCAGTTTGCTTTCCATATTCTTGATCATCAACAAACAACAACAATTGGCCAAGAAGCAGGGCAATTGAGAGCTCAACATGAGACTAATAAGTCTGGTCCTACAACGGCCATAATTAGTGGGAAATCTCGTTTTTATGTTAGAGGGGACGCCAGAGGATAGAAGAAGGGAACCAACTGTTGAATCCCTTACACAGAAATTTCAGAAGATCCCTAGGCCAGTGGTGAGGACATCAACCAAGATGGGAAGGGTAGTTGGACTAGTAGATTACACTATCCAAGCCCATGCTATGGAGTCCCCGAAGGTCCAAACGATTGCAAGGAAAATAGGCCTGATCTGAACTGATTTGGACCTTCTACCTCGGGATGCGGGCCAGACATACTATCTTAGAATGGGCCAAAACTTGATCGGGAGATTGGAAACAGGCCACTGAGCAATGATGTACTATGTTTTTCAGCCATCCGAGGTTGTCTTAATGGGTTTCCAGGCATTTTTATGTTTTTTCAAATTTATTTTAAGGGTATTTCAGGTAATTGTTTTCCGATTAGGGTTAGGGTAAATTTAGGTCTTTAAATATTAGCTGTTTCCCTTAGTTTTTTGATAGCTTTGTTTTTTTCGACATTATTCCAGGAATCGAAATTGCTTTTCTTTCCCTTTACTTTTGGTTTTTGAATTGCACTTCAAGTAAGTCCAAAACGCGAGTGATCTTGTAAAACATCCCAAAATTGTGAATGATCACGCAACACATCCAATTTCCGTTTTCCTATTCAAGTTATTATTCGGTTTATCGCGGACAATTCAAGTCGTCCTGCATCATCTTTCCACTGTATGTCATGAAGGGTCTGCACATGAGATGGAACATAGTGCGGTTAGGAAGTCAAAGGGGAGCCTGATATCTCAACAACAACCTATTGTTAAGGCTTGTCCTCTGCAAGGTTCAAAGTTGAAGAGGTGCCTGGTGTCTCAACAACAACCTGTTATTAAGGTTTATCCTCCCAAAGGTTCAAATAAGGTGGGAGGTGGCAAAAATACTATAAATAATCCTCCTCTGCAGATTCTTAAGTCCCAAGGAGTGTTGAATCAGGAGGAACTAACTTTGAGTGTGCAAACAACTCCTCTTGGTGATACAAGATAGATGGATACTGGAGATTTTCATAGTCAGGCAGAGATGATAGAGGGTGTCAACAACACAAGGAACAATTTGATGCCATGGAAGTGAGTGTACCTCCTTCCATATTACATGCTTCTTCTACTTGAATGGATTGTAAGATTGTAGCATGGAATTGTTGGCGGGCAAAATCTGCGAAGATTCTTAGGCATGTATTGGAGTTGATAAGGTCTCATAAACCTAACATTTTGCTGTTGTTGGAAACTAAGGTAGATAGTTCCTTTGCCCAAAGGATTATGAACGCTTCCCATTTTAACCAGATGGTGGTAGCTGAAGCCAAGGGGTTTGCCAGAGGTATATGGACCTTGTTGAATGATGCCTGACTTGATTTGGTGGTACTAATTATTAATGACCAGAGAGTGAATGCTATTGTGAAAAAAGAGGATAAGGTGCAATAGGTCTTATCGGCTATTTTTGCCTCCTCTAAACCTCACTCTCAAGAGGCATTATGGCAATACATTCATAGACTTGGGAATGTTTTTCAACTTCCTTAGCTTTTAGTGGGAGATTGTCATTTTAAGGGATTTTGATGCAAGAACAATATTGAAAAGAATGATTAAACAGAAGAAAAGTTGGAAATTTGTGAAAATTTTCTGGTTTTTTTAAAAACGACCAAAGTAAAAAATTATCAATAATAAAAAAGCTGCTGAAAACTAAGATAAATGAAGTATTTAAAACCCTAAACGAAACCTAAACCTAATCAAAATTTTAAAATAATGAAATTACCAAAATACCCTAAAAAACAACAAATTACGAAATACCCCTAAAAACATAAACGTATAAAACTCCATCAAGATGACCCTGGATGGCCGAAAAAGGCCTAGCATCACGACATAATGGTGAGTCTTGCTTGTTGGCCCGTTCTGAGTCGTCCAGTCAAATTTGAGCTTATTTCGAGCTCGGACCAGTGCCTCAAGAATAGTTCCCCGGCATTAGATTTCATATATTAGAAGCATGGAATAGGGATTCTCGTTTTGCAAAGTTAGTTCTAGACTGTTGGTGCTTACATGAAAATCACTTGCTTGTAACCATGGAAATGTTTAAGAATTAGGCTATGGCTTGGAATCAATATGTTTTTGGTAACATTTTTGGCAAGAAGAAAAGGTTCATGGCTCGGTTCGCGGGGATTCAATGGGTTGAGCAGGGTCATTTATCTATCTCACTTGCGAAATTGGAGGACCAACCATCAGATGAGCTAGACAAGATCCCATTGTATGAGGAAATTTATTGGAAATAGAAGGCTCGAGACAGATGGATTAAGGAGGGTGAATGTAATACTCAATATTTTCATCTTACTACTATAATGCTATTTCCAAGAAGTGGAAACACAGGATTACCCAGCTGAAGGATGCAGAGGGAAGAATAGGATTATTATTTGGTTTCTTGGCATCCCTAACTAAGTCCACGAACTCCCCCTCTTCTATTTTTTCAGCTTCGAAACTCTCAATAATTTCCACAAATGTAGCACTCTCACTATCTTTCACCTTTTCTGGTGGTTCTTTTTCCACAGATTCAGTTGCAAATAAATCATCATTCTGAGTTTCTGTCTCAGATCCTTTCACTCAGAGTATATTCAGAATTAGAAAAAGAACTCATTTTTTCACAACAAACAAAACAAGTGGAGCAACTAGATTGTACCTGCAACTTTATCCATGAGTTAGTCTCTTGATCTTGAAAGAGAAACGCTAACAAGCTGTGAACAACATATATATATATATAAATCTCAGTTCAAAAAAACCAAAATATAACAATGACATAACGGCTTAGAAAGAAAGAAAAACTTACTATTTTTCGACACTCTTTTAAGTTCTTTCTTCTCTCTACCCAGAACCTTAGCAGAGAATACTTCTCTCTACCCAGAACCTTAGCAGAGAATACTTCTCTCTTGCCAAGATAAATAACTCTTTGATCTTCAGAAATTCTGAATAGGGAAATTACTTTGCTTGTCATAGCTTTTCCTCTGTCGATAGCTGTAAAAATTGGATAGCTTCGATAGCTACTTAGTCAAGAAGTTACGTTATTTTTAATCTTGATCATTGATCATTGCTACCCAAATCTCAAAGCATTAATGATCTGTCTCAGTAAATGGAGATTAGACAATACGTATCTATTATTTAAATATATAAATTTTCAACCTTGATCCCAAAAATCTCCAGGCACATCAAAGGGCAAGTTTTAAAGAAAAATCGAAATTTAAAGAAAATTTTAGGAAAACGGGAAGGCATATAGTGTATATGTCAATGCATTTTCATATATGAATATTGATGGAGCTTGGAAACAATCCCCGAGTCACCTTGAACTGTGATGGCACCTGCAATGGCAACTAGGAAGAAATTATATCAAAAGAGTGGGATGTTGCCCTAAGGATAACTTCAATGCGTAAGTCAGTATTCAATGAGAGAAAATTGGGCCAATTCCACCAGTGTCAATTGTCTGTGATCCAATATTGTATATTGAATTAATAAGTTACCATTTAGGTGAAGTTACCTTGTTGGAATGAATCTCCATTACTTCAAAATAGACATTTAGGATAATTGTAAGATCATATGCTGCCAATTGCTCCTTTAATTGCGGAAGTTTCCACAATAAAAGACATCTTGTCACGAACGTATCTAATGTATGAGCTACGAGCTCGCTACTAACTTATAAACCATCTTCACGACGTTCCAGTGACCCCGAAGATTGTGACGTGCTTTCTGGAGGTCGTAGGGAGTGATGTAAGTCTTATCATGTATATCAAATGTTGTAGATATTTAATCATGGCATGGACCACTAATGATCAAAGTTGGAGCTCACTAGTTCGTAGCTTGGGGTCCAGTGAGACCATCCTTAGCTCATTGAAGGTCAATGACCTAAGAGGTCGGTGGGCAGAACATCGTGGTCCACTTTCCCCCTAATATTAATTCGGATATTAAGTATTCGGGTTGGTATTTAGGTCCATATGAGTAGTTCATTTCTTGCCCGTTCACGAGCTTCAATGTCGTAGGGCCTAAATTTTTGCCACCAAATTCCGACCTATGAAAAGTCAAGCTAGTTTTTATAATGACTAGTTTTGAGATTTCGTGTCTCATCAATTTTTGGCAGTTGCCTCTGTTTGCAGGTGACGTATCTTTCCAGAACTCAAGACACTTCTTTCCCATATAAATTAGGGAACTTTGTAGAGATTGACACTTACTAAAATTCTTCTTAGTAGTTTTGAGTTCTCCTTTTGCAATTAAGCTATCCAGCCTTTCAAAAAACTCTCAAGCTCTGTCCTTTACTCTGGTGATCAGTTGGTGTTAGTTAGCTTTAGCATCTTTGAGAAGGAACGTTTTCAGCATCAATGAATGAGTCCTCTCTTTTTCTTCACTATTTCTTTCTAGATATTTTCTTTTTCTTTCGCAACAGATATCTCCTCGCCACTTCATAGTGACTTCCCTTCTATTGAACTTCCCATTGTCGAGACTCATACACCTAATCACTCTTCTTCCTAAAGTATTCCTTCTCTTTATATCAATCAAATCCCTTGGTCTCTTCCAAACTAAGATTCTTACAACGAGGTGTATTATTTGCATCCTTTTACTGCTAGGGCTCCACCAGTTAAGAGAAAATTATATAGTCCTTCTGAGTTGGAGGTTTTTTCTCTCAAGTTTACTATAGGTCCTTCTGAGATTTTTCAGATTAGTGGGGAGAGATGGCTAAATAGAGATGATATTGTAGTTGCCCAAGAATCTAAGCATCCCAATAGTAGGTGTGTTGGGCATATCGTCCTTCAGCTAACCAACATCAGGGGAGGAATTCTTTTACCTTATCTCCTTCCACTTTTCCTCGACATAGTTTACTTTTGGGGGTTTCCCATTGCTCAGCTTGTTCCTAATGCAATTAGGTACATCATAGGATTTATTATGACCTGTCATCTATACGGGATTCCAATTTCTCTAGACCTCTTTTAGATGTTTCTTTAAGGTCGGCATCTCCACTGCACCTGGTAAAATGAGCTTAGGATGCATCCAATTCAACAATAGATATAAACTATTAGGGGCTCTCTGATCTTCAGGGGGGACCTTGGAAAGATTCCTTTCTCTTCATTAAACTTCCAGTAGACCAGGTTCTGGCTGAATTGTACCCTGACAGGAATCTTAATAAAACGTTTTACAATGGACTTCCAACTTTGTCAATGAGAGAGAGATAGAGTTTTTCTTTTCAATCTTTCCAATTCTGACATCAAAAGTATCAACTCTAGTCAATCAATTTGGCCTATTCCCTTTCTTTGTTCCGAAGGATTAGGGTGTCCTATGGATCGTGACCTTCCTACCCTTAGGAAGTCTATGGGAATTCTTCCTGCTTATAGGAAATTTCCATCTTTTTTTGTCTTCAATGAATTTTGTTTTGTTTTGCAAGTTGGTCATGAATATTAAATATCTTTTCTGTTTCCTTTTGTTTTGCCAGCAATAAGGACCACCTGGTTAGTTAATCAACCTGCTAGATCCTAGCAAGGACAACAGAATAGGTTGTTGTCTCTCCAAGCTGCTCCCTATGGAGCTATCACAACTTTTGGTGCTTCCACGATTACTCTAGCTTATGGAGAATCATCTTTCAAGATCCCCATTCCTCATTCTAGGACAAAAAGGGTAATCATGGCAAACCGAACAAGGAATACCTTGAAGAGAAGTGTAGAAGAGTCTGCTTTGCGAGCTTCTAAAAAGATCACAATCTCTGATTCCCTTTCCCCGAAGTCCATTCAACAGGGAAAAGGCTTCCCTACCACTTCTTCTGGAAAGGGTAAGGGGCCAGGAAATTACAGGAGGCAGGTAGAGTTTAGTGGCTGCTACACTGTGGAGGTAGCTGAGACTGTCAAAAGGCTTTGTAAGTTATCTTTGACTCCCATTCTATTGAGGGGACCACAAGATGGGTCCCCGATCTTCGCATAGAGTCTTTTGACTCCCTATTCCAATATCCACACTCTCCATCATTTCTAATAGAGTGTGTGCCACCTATTGATAAAGAAATTTGCAAACAGTTCACCGACGTTGAGCTGGACAAATAAGCCGCTTCTCTTCATACTGTTGTTAGCCTTCTTTAATATTGTATAGTCGTCCTATAAATTCTGCTAAGTACTAACTTCTCTATGTAAATTTTTTTTTTTTTTTAGAACCATGTTTTCTTTTGCAAGTGGTTGAGGAAGCAAGCAGAGAGAGAAGAGAAAGATAAAGATCTCTTTGCTTTGATCACCAACCTTCAAGACAAAAAAGCTCTCCTAGAAAAGGAGAATGAAGACCTTGTCGCTACTAAGAAATGAGCTAAAATTAGTTATGTAACTATCAACACACTTCTGGAGGATAGCGAGAGGAAAGTTGTTGAGGCTAGATAGAAGAATTTGCTTACGGCAGCTGCTCTTAATGATGCTGAGGAAAAGTGAGGAGTTGGTTGCTCTAGGCGACTAGCAACGAGATCATATTCATGAGCTAGAGGTTCAGTTGGAGGACTATAATGCAAACAAGGATGGCAGTCTTTTCCTAGCCAAGCTGGAGCAAATTCCTCCTTTCTAGGACTGTGTTGAATCTCTCTTGTGACCTCAGATGATCAGGCTATATGTCGATATGGTTGATCAACTTCGAGAGTTCAATGGTGATATCAAAATTGACACGGACTTTCATGACAAATTATATCATTTGGACTTTGTAATTCCTCTTCCATGGGAACAAGAAGAACATTTTTCAAGTTCTCCGAGGCAAGTTGTGGCTGCTGAGACTCAGGTAGAAGTACATGGAGCTAGGGACAACCTTCTTGAAGAGGAGAAGATTCATGACATTCCTTCTTTGGTGACCACTGGAGCTTCAGGTAGTCACATTGATATCTCCTCTAAATATGTTGCTAATGAGAAAATCCTTAATGAATTCAAAGAATGGTATTATTCTGTTGATTCACACTCTCAAAACTGCTAAAGAAAATAAAGAGGTTCCCAAAATGACTGCTCTAAAAACTCCCACGAGTTAGGTTATCCCAAAAGTTGCTAGTCTCCAGATTATCACTAAGGTTACTTTGAGCTTTCCAGGAGTTCTCGAGAGGAAGAAAGATTGAACTGTAATAAATTAGGTCCTTCTTAAGGCTTTTGTGATGCCTTTGTTTTTCTCTTCTCTATATTTGACGAATGGATAATTATAAGGATACAATGCACATTTTTGAGCCCACTCTCTTTTTGCTTTATATGTTTACTGCTCCGTGAGGTCTGTTTGTGACCTCTTTTCTCGTATTTATGTGTCTGGCTTAGATGATTCTCCACTTGTATTGATTTTCTTTGGATAGAGCTTTACCTTGTCATACGTTGAAAATGTTTGCATATTATGATAGATTTTGCATAAACAAGATAGGAATGATGTCTTTCCTGGTTAAAGAGAGCTTGGAAAACTAGTATTTAAGCAAAGTTTCTAAGAATTGGAATGACCTAACAAGACTGGAAATTAAGTAGGTCGCTAGGGCTAGTCAGTAAGACTCTACAGCTTTCCATTTGGTTGTCCAGCTGATCAATGAGCTCGTGTAGCTTGGAAAGTCTTAGGCATAGAATATCTTTAGATGACAAATATTCCAAGGCCTTAGAAGTTACCTCCCTTTAAGATCGGTGAGCTTGTATCTTCCATCTTTGTGAACTTCCTGGACTATATAAGATCTTTCCCAACTTTCTTGTAACTTTGGTAGTTGTAGTTATTTGCCAACATCTGACCTTTTGAGTACAAGGTCTCCAACTTCAAAAGTGTTTTTCTTTGACCTTTATGTTAAAAAATTTGTGAGCTATGTTATATACCTTCTATTGGCTTCCATGGCTTGATTTCTAACCTCTTTAAGAAGGTCTAGGTTTTCCATTCTCTCCCTCTTGTTTAAGACTAAATCGTATTCATTTAATCTCAAGGATTGAATTCTGACCGCCACTGGCATTACTACTTTTGCACCAAAGCACAAGATGAAAGGTGTCTCTCTAGTGGCCTTTCTAGGTGTAGTTCTGTAAGCCCATAAGATACTTGGAATTTCTTCTGACCAAGAAGGTTTCTGACCTTCCTTTTTGAGAACTTCCAGAATTGTTCTATTTGTGACCTCGACAAGTCCATTTGCTTGAGGATGAGCTACTGAGGTCAATCTTTTCTCTATGTTCAAGTTCTCGTAGAAGGTCTTGAAAGAATTACCAACAAATTGTCTTCCATTGTCTGAGATGATAGTTTACGGAATTTCAAATCTGCACGAGATATTTCTCCTGACAAAAGATTGTAGTTTCAGTGAACAAATAATTGTCATAGGTTCTACTTCAACCCATCTGATGAAATACTCTATAGCTACTATCAAAAATTGAACCCCTCACTCATTTAGGCAAAGGTCCTAATATATCAATGCCCCAAATGTCAAATGTTATTGATGTGTTGGTAGATTGATACCTCGTTGTCGGTACATGTGACTCATTTCCATGTAATTGGCAGCTCGTGCATCTTTGTATGACCCTCTAAATATTTGAGACCATTGAATCCCAGTAATAACTTGTCCTTAGGATCTTCTTGTCGTGGTTTTGGCTCCTATGTGTGATCCACATTTTCCACTGTATACCTCTTCAATGACATATTCTTCTTCTTCTTTGCTCAAGCATTTAAGTAATAGCCATGTGTATGACCTCCTGTATGCTTCATCATTTCCGATCAGAAAATAGTGACGTGCCCACTTTCTAATTTGGCGAGCTTCTTTTGCGTCATCCGAGAGCTTGCCATTCTTGAGGAATCTATAAATTTGGTACCTCCTGTCTGCTTTGTCTTCTATGACCAAGTTTTCCTCTTGATTTATGCATGGAGAATATAGCTGTTTGACTAATAGCTCAACTATGGTGCCTACGAGCTCTCAACAGACCTTAGATAGTGCATCAGCTTTTGCATTTTGCTCTCTAGGTCTTCTTTCAATAAGGAAGTATTCAAATTTTGGTGTTATATCTCTTACTTATTCTAAGTATTTGATCATATTTTCTTCCTTTACCTCATAAGATCCTGTGACCTAGCTAGCAACGCCTTGTGAATCAGTTTTTGCATGCAATTTTTGCACTTTTTAGGCTTTTATAAGCCTTAGACCCGCTAAAAAGTTCATATTCAAATTCATTATTCGAGGTTCTAAAGATATATTTCACAAAGTAAGGGATTCTCACTTCCTCAGGGCTAATCAATATAATTCCTTCACCTAAATTTTATTTCTCGATGGAACCATCTGTGTACATGGTCCATATATTAGTTTCACATGTTTTAGCCAGCTCCAGCACAAGTCTTAGAGAGCTTGAGCCTTGATGGCTTTCCTTGGTTCAAAATCAATTTGATACCCTGAGAGTTCATATTTTGCTAGAGCTTGCTTTAATGGTAAATTTGTCAATATTCTGATCAAATAAGCTTCAAGGTAGGGCTTAAGATTCCTTAATGTCATAACAATGAGGAACAAAAACTTCTCGAGGTCTGAATATCTAATTTCAGGACCTAAAGACTTCCATAATAAATTGGAAATTGCTAACCTAATCTTTCTACTAAGAGTACCGAGCTAATCGCCTTCTCGGTTACAATTACGTACATCAGAAGCTCTTCTCTAGGCCTCGGTGAAACAAGTTGTGGAGGTTCTCCCAAGAATTATTTCAGCTTCATGAACTCTTGAAAATCCTTCATCCACTTTAAATCTGGGCTTCTTCATGATGTCGTAGAACTTTTCTCCTTTATCAGCCGTCTTGCTAATGAAACAACTCAATGATTACATCTTTCCTGATAAACTCTGGACTTCTTTGAGGCTTCTTGGAGGTTCCATGTCCATGAGTGCTTTTATCTTATCAAGATTTGTATCAATACCTCGTTTTGATATCATGAAACCTAAAAACTTTCTCACTAAAACTCCAAAAGTGCATTTCTCAGGATTGAGTTTCATGAAGGAAGCTTTCAATGTCTTATAGGTCTCCTTTATGTCTTCAATGAAGTCATTTAAGGTTTTGGATTTGATTACTATGTCATCCACTTAAACCTGGATGTTTCTTCCAAGCTGCTTCTTGAAAACCTTATGCATAGTTCACTAGAAATCCGCCCCTGCATTTTTCAATCCAAAAGGCATTTGGGTGTAGCAATATGTCCCGACCTCAGTTATGGACAAAGTCTTCTCCATGTCTTCCAATGCCATTAGGATCTGATGATATCCCTTGCAAGCATCTAAGAAGCAGAGCCATTGATATCCGACTGCCGATTCAACCATCTGTTCGATGCTCGGAAGTGGATATGAGTCCTTTTGGCAATACTTATTAAGTGTAGTGAAGTCTACACACATTCTCCATGTTCCTTAATTTTGGCACGACCACTGTGTTTACAAGCCATTCAAGGTACACGATCTCTTTTAGGATTCCAACATCGAAAAGAGCTTGGACTTCTCGGACTATGACTTCATTCCACTTCGGACTAAAGGTTCATTTCTTCCATTTCTCTGGCTTGACTCAATGTCTGAGTCCAACCTTGTGCTCTGCTATCTCTCTATCAATGCCTTCAAGGTCAGTAGGCAGCCAGGAAAAGACCTTTAAATACTCTTGAATTGAGTCAACGAGCTTTCCATTGACCTTAGAAAGTAAAAGTTCACCTATCATTATCCCCTTCTTTGGAAACTAGTTATTTAGAAAAACTTTTTCTCCTTTGTTGATTGCTTGGATTCTACATTTATTATCCTCCATCAAAAGGTCGATTTCATCCACCTACAAGGGCACTGCCAAGGTCTCAGTATCTCTTTCAACAAGGTAATCTAGTTGTCACCAACTTGAACGCACATGCAGTAGCGTAGTAAGGAGATTTCGGATTTCAGGTTCATGACTCCTTTCCTTCCCAGAATCGTGTTGTAGGTTAGTAGTGCATCAACCACTAGCCAATCCATGAAATCTAAGACTCATTTACTATTTACATAAACTGCAGTTGGAACTCGCAGAATCCTTTCTGTATAGGTCGTACTGCCACTGAAACTAGTCAAAGCCATATTGGATTTTAGCAACGAGCTCTTGTCTATTCCTATTTGATCAAATGCATTTTTGTATAAGACATTCACAGCACTTCCAATATCTACGAAAATTTTTTGGACAAAAAATTCTCCAATCTGGAATAACATCGTGAGGGGGTCAGCATTTGCTCCTCAAGCTCGTTTTGACCTCCTCTCAATCTCGTTGATCTCTCTGACTGGAGGAAGCTACTGGTTGGTTGGTGTAGGTGGTGGATTTGTAGGACCTACATTTTTTTTGCCTTGAACTCTTGTTAATGACCTTCTTTTATCAACCGCTCGATTTCCGTGAGGTCAAAACAGTCCACTGTGAGGTGATCGTGGTCTTGATGGTAATGAAAGAATTTTGTCATGTCTCTCTTTACCAAGGGGGTCTTGAGAGGTCTCGGCGACTTCAAGAAACCTTTCTTTTCTATGACCACTAAGATTTCCTCATGCGAGGCTATCAGAGGGATAGTCATTAGCTCGGGAACTGTTGTCCTCTTCTTATCCAAAGGTCCCCCCTTTGAATGAAAGTCTTTCCTATCCCACTTGGATGTTTGTGGGCTCTCAGGTCATCCCTTGATTTCTTTTTCAATGGTGAAGGTAAAATCAGGAATCTTCTTTTGGATTACCGTCTCCTCTACTTTGATCAATTTCTCAAGGAGTGTTTGTAGCTCCTTAATGGTCTTCACTGGCTCTTCTGCCAGATTGAAAGCTACATACCCCCCTTGCAATCCCCCCGCAATTATGTAGATTACATCATTCATCTACTCAATTTCCACCACTTCATCATTAAATCGATTGTATAGCTCTGGTGCTTTGACCAATCTTTTATTTGATGTTGAAAAGGTCATTGATATCTTTCTTGCACTTCTTGCTGCTCTGATAATTTTTCATGAACAACTCTGTCCAACTCAAGATGCTTGCTTCTGGAATACTTTTGAACCATGATTGTGCATTCTTTGTCAACGTGGACCGGAAAGCTCGACACTTGACATGATCGAGGTATTCAAACATCTCCATGTAAGAAACATACTCATCTATATGTTACAATGGTTCACCTGTGCTATCCTTAACTTAAAAGCATTCGAGTTGTTCTGATGCTATGGACAAATGGTGATGGTTCAGATATGTCCACATTACTCTGTATCTCTTGGTCTCCATTTCTTTCACAATTCGCGTGGAGAGTCACTCTCCTCGATGAATTCAGGGCTACCTCCTGAGCGTCGCCTGCTGTTCTTTCAATCAAGCTTCTCCGAGGAGGTATCCTTTCTCTAGGAAGAGTTCTCAGCAAACTCCCCTGCTCATCAGGACTTGTTCCTTGTAGTTAACTTTTGGAGATTGCTACTCGATTGAGTTTATCTCTCAAGTCATAACAATGACCATTATGAAGAGTTTCTCTTATATCAATCACAGGTCGTGCTTTTTCTGTGTCGACTCTTTCTTAGATCCTTATCCTGCGAGCTCCTTCTTGTGCAAGCTCTGCTTCTCAACCTTCAACATCTAGGGTTTGTACTTGTGGATGGTGACTTCTTACCTCTGGAGGTGGGGGTGGATAAAATTGTGTCTTATTCCGTTACCTTGGATCTCCAGGTTGTTGTGTCTCCCTCCGAGATGGTGCTAGACTATGCCCTGTCGATAAGTAATCCCTTCTGCCTGAGATTCCTTCCAAAGCCACTACCATGGGTTCAAAAAGGTCAGCTGGAACAGAGACTTGACTTCCCCTAGATCCTTGTGGCCTAGGGATATTGTTGTTATTATTTGGATTTTGGTATCTCTATTATTCTCTTATATGCTTAAGAGGATTATCCACAGGGTTCCTTCAAGACAGTCCTAACCTTGTTGGCCTTGGTGGCCATCCTTGATCAATCGGTCCTGCATTATTATCATTGTTGTTTCTTGTAGGGATTGGATCTTTGGGTATTGCTTCTCCAGTGTGCAATTGTGTTCGTCTTGGTGGTTGACCATGGCGTCATGGCTGCACCCGTGTTGACTACAATCGTTCCATCACAATTTCTTTTTTCTCTTTTTTTTCCCTTTTTTTTTTTTGTGGATGAAATAAAACTTCTATTCAGAATTTTGCTTCCCCACAGACGGCTCCAAAAGTGATGAAGCTTGAAAACGATGGATCATCTCAATCTATGATGGCTCCTACAATCACAACCGGAAAGAAACTAGATCACCGGAAATAGCCCGGAGGATGACTCTGATGCCTAAGTCAATATTCGATGAAAGCAAATTGGGCTAATTCCACCAGTGTCGTTTGCCCGTGATCCGATATTGCATATCAAATTAATAAGTTACCATATAGGTGAAATTCCCTTGTTGGGATGAATCTCTATTACGTGAAAATAGGCATTTATGATAATTTTGAGATCATGTCTCGCCAATTGCTCTTTGAATTGTGAAGTTTCCACAATGAAAGACATCTTGCCATGCATGTCGCTGCTGTATGAGCTACGTGCCAGCTACTAATATATAAACCATCTATGCGATCTTCCAGTGACCTGTGCAACGAGCTTTTTGGAGGTTGCAAGGGGTGATTTAAGTCTTATCATGTATATCAAATGTAGATATTTAATTGTGGCATAGAAGATTAAGGAGAAAAGTTGGAGCACACTGGTTCAACCAATGAGACCTTTCTTAGTTCATTGAGGGTCAGTGACCTAAGAGGTCAGTGGACAGGAGGTCACTATCCACTTTCCAATACTGTTAATTCAGATCTTAAGTATTCGGGGTAGTATTTTGGTCCATTTTATTCATTCAGGTCATGCCCGTTCTGACCATCAAATATGATTATACATTCATCTACCAACCTGGCAATTAATCAAATTCTACCAACTTGGTAATCCATGTCACAAGCCTAATATAAATACACATCTATAACACATTTTCAAGTTGGACGCTTTTCCCTCTCTCTCTCTCTTTCTCTCTCTAACCTTTTCTCGTTCTCTCTTCTCTGGAAACTAACTTAGGCTTCAGAGGATTAACAGGAAGCTTTCCCCATCTTCGTTCCTTTCTCTTCATGTGTGCAAAGTAGCTGGAGCAGGTTGAATCGGAGGATCGAGGAAGAGTTGCAACATCAATCACCACAAGTGAATTGATTTCAATTTGTCAAAGCTAGATGATTGCCTAACCAAGATGGAAACACTAGAAATATTTGTTCCATCAGGCAAGAGCTATGGTACAAAATTGTGGTTCCTCTATCTTTTGTCTTAGTCTACAGCATGTAGCGATGAATGGAAAGCCACAAATAGACATCCTCCAGACATCGATCGGAGGGAATCTAGAAAGGGTACTGACATTACCTTTTTCAATTTTCAGATAGAAGTTGAACATCGGAATCTCTTATCTTTAGCCACCAGCAAAAAACTCCAACCTTTGCCTCTACTTTGTCACACGAACGTCCTTTTCCAATTTACGTCTCATGAACAAGGCAACGAGAATAAACACGATTGAATTACTAGATTCAATCATGAATATGTTTTTCTCGTTTTCCAATTTCTCTGAACTCTCTGTATTTTTCTATGCAGAAGCTCTAATACAAAAGATTGAACAAAAAAGAGAGATGCGTTCAATCTGAAAAACCCTAGAAGACTTCGTGATAAGAAGTCTTCTAGATAAATCAATCTCATTTTTGAATTTTGATTTGAATTCAAAACGAGAGGCCTATCAAAGTGTGACTGAAAAATATTTCTCTAGGTTAAACGAATCTGAAAAAAATACAATTCAGTCACATAATTAACTCTTAATTATATTTTGGTTAATTCCTATTCGTGAATTAGCCTAAATAACTTTAGCTAATTACGTTTAATTCCCAAACGAGATACTATCCATTAAGCGATACATTCTGAATGTGTGACCCAATAGGTCCTCGTAAAATTGGCATTTGACATAAACGATATTTAATGTCATGTCGGATAAGTGGTGTCTAGCAACACATTATTGCAATCCAATTAACAAGAATATCGGTGACAAGACAAAACCTTCCGCAATAAAAATAACATGTCTTAATCTCTTTGTCCAGGAAGTCATAATTGAACACGAGTCATGGAACGTGTCATACTCTTAAAATTCAATATCTCAATTCTCAGCCTCAAGCAGATTAATTAAAACGAATAAGATAAATATCTCAGGTCTACTTATTCGAGCATGGCCATGCATTTCATAATCTTACTCAACCAAAAATGGTAGACATCATTCTCTTATTATATAAGAGGGACAAATCCTATCTTGATCATTCAACGATCCACAGCACAAATTAGGACATACTCAATACATGCATTTATTGTCCACTCAGTTAAAAGTGGCGTTCGACAATACCAAAGTATGCAATCTTTCATGTAGGATTCTCTTATGATCTCAAGTCAAAAAATGAGACATAATTATCACAACGAAATCACTCATGACACTCATATAAAAATCCATGAAGTGATTTCATGGTGGGTCAATCCAGTACACTTTACTCTACGTGTACCTATGTGATGATTTGATATCTCATATCCATGACAACTATCATCAATTAGCACATACTAGTCTCGGCGTATTATTGATATCTTAATATCAATAACAGTTGATTAGGGATGTTTTAAGGATAAAAATAAACTATTTTAACGACATTACATAATTTATTTAATGAAACGCAGATATAAAAGTAAATTATATAATGATATAAATAGTATCATGATACAAAATTATGCCAATTAAATAAAATCATCATATGTTCTTAGGGCATATCCAACCATCGAAGCATATTTTGAGGACTACAATAGCAGTTATCCAATGTTTTGAGTGTCCTCCCTTGTATATAAATTTTTGGTAAATGAAAATTTTCCACTTCTATGCAAAAAGAGAAAAAGAGCAAAAAAGTGTCACATCGCTATTTAAAATGTGACAAATTACTTAACAAGAAAACAAACCTAGAATTTGATTTTGGCTGATTTTATGATAAATCCCTTTAAAAAAAATTTAATTCCATCTCAAATGATGGATAAAAAATCTTCAAATACGTTTTGGTTTAATACTTTTTGCTACACTAATAAAAAATTTATATGCCTCTTTTAATTATTTTTTAGATAATTTTATAAACTAAATAAAAATATTCTTTTAGGGCACAGTAAATTTTTTAATTTATATATTAGAAAATGTCGCAAGAAATGTGTATTAAAGATTCGAAGCATATATGACGTTATCCATCATTACAAAGGAAAAAACAAAAATCATTATATACTAAAAAATAATATGTGTATGTGATTCAATTTAATATTTTATATAAATTCTTTAATCAAAAACACTTTCCCGTCTAAAATTGAATGGTTCAAGAAGTGTTTTTGATTTTTATCAATTATTATTTTTCTCCTCATTAATGTAATGTGGGAACATTATGCAACAGTATTTAAATTTTTAAATATGGGAGGGTGGTAATGAGATTTTAAATAAAAAATCAATTTATTTTTAGAAATTAGATTTTCAATTTTGGACAAAATTAAAATAGAAATAGGAAAATTCAATTTCGAAAGTAGGATGTTCATGTCTTATATCTAGTTTTCTTAATTTATTAGAGTGTACTAGTTTTCTTAATTTATTATATCTATCTATCTATCTATATCTCTATATACTATACAAACCGGTTATAGGTTGAATGACTAACAAGTGTCACCTTGGGATAAGCAGTAACATTTGGGATTGAAAGGTCTCAAATTCGAGACACTTTGAAGGTAGATGGGATGCCTCTTTTGATCCTCGAGAGGAGGGGTGAGTGAAAAAATTATTTTTTTTAAAAGTGTGTAGAAGTGCAAGTGTCAAATTTAATACTATTAATTATATTCACAGAACATAGCAACAATATAAAAATAATTAATAAAAATGTTACTAAAAAATAATATTAAATAGTTAATAATAATAATATCTTTGAATTATTGGCTGATTTAGTCCTCAAATTATACCAGTTTGGTCGTTTTGGTCCTTAAAGTTTTTTTTTTTTGGCCTTTTGTAGTCCTTAAACTATTTTCTATTTGGCCATTTTGGTCTTTTTGACGGGTCAACAACAGTTTGACCATATAGTAGAGGATATTTAGGTCATTTTACTGTTCATAAACGGTGGAAAAAAAAACTCGGGCACTGTTCATTTTCTTCTCTAGTAGTCTCTAATGACCTCCAGTTTTTTTTTTTCCTCTCATTTGCATGCTGAAGATTAATCAGAGGATGTTTGCACTTAGTATGACTTCTGCATACAAACCTTTTCTTTGTGTGGATGGATATTATTGATTGAATTCATGATCTCTCAAGCCTTCATTTTCCACTTTTGTCTTTTATGTCTCATGGACTTGGTCTCTTAGGTGCAACTATGTTTTGTTTTCTTAGCTTGTTTAATCCTGATTATTCTCACCCCTCGGGTTTAGGATGTTTTCTCTTAACGATGCTTCTGGTCAAAGAATAGCCATACTAAGTGCAAACATCCTCTGATTAATCTTCAACGTGCGAATAAGTGAGAAAAAAAAAAAAAAACTGCATTTCGTTGGAGACTACTAGAGAAGAAGAAGAATGGTGCCTGAGTTTGGTTTTTTTTTGTTTTTGTTTTTTTAATTTCACTGTTCATGAACAGTAAAATGACCAAAATACCCTCCACTATTTAGTCAAGCTATTGTTGACCCATCAAAATTATCAAAAAGACCAAATAGTAAATAGTTTAAGGACTAAAAAGGATAAAAAAAAATACTTTAAGGATCAAAACGACCAAACTGGTATAGTTCGAGGATTAAACTGGCCAATAATTCTTAATAAAATTCTAAAAACATATACTAAACTTTAGGGGTACTTTATCTAAATCAAGTAATATATAATATTTTATTGGGTGTTATAGAAGATAATGTAGAAGAAGTACTAAAATATCCAGAAGTGAAATTTATTTTATCAGTTGAGTAAATTCCATTTGTCATTCCATGTAACTAAGGGTAATTGCAATGTATTCCTTCGAGGACATCTTAGTAGGTGGAGTGGCGAGCACACCAACCATAGGTATTGAGTTCAAACCCCACCAATATTTTCTTGGATAAGGTCTCGAATTCGAATCCCACCAACACTCTCATGGATAAGTCTAATGTTGAGATACTTGCGAAGTGACACGGACCCTGTGTCCATTCATGAATAGCATCTCCTTGCCGAAAAAAAAGTATAATAATTTTAATGTGATACATTTTTTAATTTTTTACATCTATTCCTCCCTTAATTCCCTATACTTCTCCCCTCGAAAATCAACTGTGACATCCCACTTACCATCGTAATGTTGCTACTTACCACCACTAAACTAATAAAAACTTGACAATTTTACTTAGTTCCTTTTTAGCATTAATCATTAAAGTCTTGTTTTTTCCCCAATTTAACCATTCAACCTTTATTCACGTCAACTTAACTATTAAATTTTACAAATTTAACAATTAAAATTTTAATTTTATTATATTTGATAATTTACTCATTTAATTTTGTGACAATTTTCAAAAAAAATTTTGAAAATATAGTAATAAATTTGTCAAATTTCTAAATTGCATGGTCTAATTAATACCTGAGATTGAAAAAGAAAATACAACTTTAAGAGTAAAATTGATTGTCATGTCATTCCAATTAGGATGTGCAATGTGCACTATTTGGCCAAAGTCGGCATATTTACTCCTCTATCGTTTATCCATTGCCAAAGCAACATTCCTTTTTCTCGTTTTCCCTAAAAGGAAATTTTTATCCTCAAAACCAAATAAAAATCCTTACATGGAATTAAGTGTCTTGCCCTCCCTTTCCAAAAGAAAAATAAAAGGCCACTTTATCTTTTGGGCGGCCGAGACAAAAAAAAAAAAAAAAAACCTTGAAGAAAAGAAAAGGCCCATGTGGAAAATGATGTCTTATGGCCCATGACTCATTATCATTATGTACAACCGTAGTGTGGCAATATCAGACAAAAGTCGGGCCATAATCCCTTAGCCTTATAGCGCAGACCTTGCCGAGGTCCATCCCCAGTCCAGAGCTGTGCCCCTATCGTGGCCCAAAATGGAATTAACCCACTGGAAATCAACCTTATGATTTGTCGTCTCTACATTTTCTATTTAATTGATAGTCTTTAATTATTTTATTTTAATATATTTTATATACTACATTTTAGAAAGATAAACTAATCTTAAAAAGAAAAATAAAAGTTAAAAATTAACTGTCTTTTTTTTTATTTACAATAATAAATAAATTTATTTCGATACCTTTAAGTTTAATTTATTTTTTTAGGATATAATATCTGAAATTTTTTAAAAAATAATTCTTTCATTAAAAATAATTTTTATTTTTAACACTTGGCAATTGTGCCCACTATAGAATTTCTATTATTCTAGATATCATACCCAATCTCTCCTCCGGGTGCCTGTGACTGTGAGGACCAAGTTAACAGTTGAAATTCAATCTTTTTTTATGGGGAACTTTTGATGATATTAATGAATCATCATGATATGATAATAATATCATAAAAGTACTAACTATTAATTAATTAATAAAAAAAAACTCATAAAAGTACTATTTCAATGAAGACAGAAGCCAGGTTCATGTACGGAGTTCAGATTGGTGTCCGGCACATGTGAAAGTTGACTTTCCGCATATCTATCTCTTTATCCACATTTTTAATTTGTCTTAAAATAATTAAATGTTAAGTATATATTTTGGTGTATTATCTTGTGATCAAAATGTCATGTTGCATATATAAAAGTCAGAGGGTCATAATTGGAAGAAAAAAAAAAAATTCTCCCGGTTGGCTTAAGCATTAGATATTTCTGATCCTTGGTTAAATGGCATGTCAAAGCTAGCTATTAATTTTTTCCATGGTTATCAAGCATGTTTTTTTTCTAATTAGTAGTGTTTGGATGAGGCTCTCACAAATACTTTGATTGTTCAGCTGCGTTATATAGGTCTCATCTTCAAAGCACTCAACCACATTTTTAGATGCAAGCATGGGTTCTTAATATAAAATTAGACTCTTAATTCTCAATTGTGATTCTAACTAGACTTCACCATTTTTTAATTAATAGTGATTGAAGGATTTAGTTTTGGGGGTTAATTCATTTGTTAATTATTTGGATCTGACTATTCTAATATATAATAAATATAATTATTTAAAATGCATTTATTTGAGTACTTGAGAATCAAGTTTTATTAGTTTAGTAATAAATAACGGTATTTGGAATCAAAATGTTTCAGGTTTGAGATAAGATTAAAGTAAAGAATAATCGATGATCATCTTAAGCGATATAGTGGGGTAGGGATAAAACTCTCTTTTAAAAAGAGTTGAGCAGTTGGCAAAATGTTAAAGCCAGGCTCTTTCCAATATTAAGAAGAGAGTTACAAGTTACAACAACTTTTCCAATATGAAATGGTGATCTGAGTAAAAAATTAATGGCCCCAAATCAAGGTAAACAAACATCCCTATATGTTAACCTCGGCCAAAGAAAAATCTTCATCCGAAGAAATAAGGATCAACGGAATCTTTTTTAAAGAGTGTATAAGATATTTAAAAAGTGATACTCGCATTAATGCGATCGGATGATTCGGAGATGAAATTATATAATACACGTTATGGGTTCAATCGAGACATCACTAGATATATTAAAAAAAATAGGGGGGGTATTCAAGGAGTGTAAAAATATCTAATTAGACATCACAATTTTTTTAAATTAAAATAATTGTCAAACTCGCGCTCGTTTTGCACAGATCATTTTCCCGTGGAGTTTATTTAGTTTCCTGCTCCAGCCAACCTATGGCGCGAAGGTCACGCCCTCAACCTCAAAGGCCCTTTTTAAATAGCATTAAAAACGTTGCAACCCGACAACGCTTTTCTTTGCACAAATCTTTTCAGTTGTCTCAAAGCAAACGTATTTACCAAATTGCTGGATTTTTTTGTGCTCTTTCCAGTGCATCAAGGGACAAAACAATAGTACATAAGCAGTTAGAAAAATGGATAAAATATGTTCCAGAAGGTAAGGTGCCCAGAATATCTATCCAGTTTCCAGTTCTAACCCTTCGAGCATGCCTTAGAGTCATTCTACGAACCTTAAAAAAATCACAAAAGCCTTGACTAATTCTGCTTGTGTTATTAATTAATAACCATTTCCACGCCCAAATATCTGCATATGAACAAAGTCCAAGAATCCCCATCTTTAGCTTTATTGAGTTAGACCAGGAGGTCAGGAGGGGCACTATTCAATCACGTACATGTTTTTTTTTAAAAAAGAAGTTATAAATTATATCATCCTTATGCATAAATATAAAACTGACAGTTGGGGTGAATTATAGTTTGAAATTTTTGGAGGATTAATTCATTGTATATCTTGACTTCTATTACAGGTTTATATCAAGTTGAGGTTCATTAGCAAATGTATAAAATAAAAGGGATTCTTTATTTCAATGTAAAAACCAAACAAATAATTCAATAAATTTTTTTTTAAAAAAGATCAAAATTCTAAATCATAACAATTTATAATGTTAAATATTGAAATTTATCAAACAAGTAACATAGATTAGTATATATATATATATATATATATATA
>JAOXNR010008142.1:0-33229 GCA_028571225.1 Parsonsia alboflavescens
GCGGACCAGAGTCGACGGGATGTTCAGTTCGAGGTGGGAGATCTTGTGTGGGTGACATTGACCAAGGAACGATTTCCATTGGGTACCTATCACAAACAGAAGGATCGGAAGATTGGGCCCTGTCAAGTTTTGGAGAAGTTGGGCACCAACGCTTATCGGCTTGAGTTTCCGGATGATCTCTGCATTTCGAACGTCTTCAATGTACAACATTTATCCCGATTTCATATGGACAATCAGAGTTTGAGGACAAACTCTTCTGAAGAGGAGGAACCTGATGCAGAGCTGGCCCACGAAGATCTTCAGGAGGGTCCACGTAGGTCCAAGAGGCTGTAGGAGAAGTTTCAAGGCAAACGGGGATGATCGGAAAAAGTTTCTAGGGTCGAAACGTAAGAAACGAAAAGTTACGACAGCCTCAGAATGAGCTAAAATTTTACAGGTCGACCCGGAATGGTCCAGGGACCAATACTCACTGCTATGCTGTGGCCAAAGTCATTTTTCGGCCATCCGGGATCATCTGGATGGACTTTTGGTCCTTTCTAAAACTTCAGGGGTCTTTTTGTAATTTTCTAACTTTTATCCTGGGGTTTATTTAAGTCTGATTTTTCTTTGCTTTGGCTGACATCATTGTTTTTTTTTTTAAAGTTTTGACTTTCTGGCAATAAAATTCTTCTCTCTTAGTGTCTCAAGAATTATTCCCTCTTGTCCTGAAGAGTCGGGAGTGATCCTAATGATTCCTCCATAGATCGAACTACATTGTAATCCCCACCAATAAGCCAAGGAATTGAAAGATGTTGACCTATGTGACCCAAAGGCATCTATTATCTAGGTAATTACACTTCGCATATACCACCGAAAACAAACAATCTTTGCCAAAAATTGAACTAATTTTGCTGGTAACTACTTGATGCAAATCTGAAATAACTTCAACTCAAGTCAAATTCAACCAGAACAACCTTATTTTGCCCGATGTACTACAGTAATAATTCTCCATACTCAACAAGAAAGCAACATTCGAAATCGGTTTAGGGGTAACTAAAGGCTCCAAAATACCAATGAAATACAACTTATAATCATAAATCAACTTCCTTAAATGCCTAACTGATGGATTGTTACCAATACCTCGAATATTCGATATCAAGCTATTCATAATGAGTGAGTTACAAAAGCATTGTAATTGGCCCGAGACCTTGTCAATACTGTCAATGGTGTTAGCTGCTTCATCTTCTTACCCTTCTGAACAGATTCAACAACCTCTGCAACTGGAGGAAGTACTACCTCCAAAGCCATCTCTTGCGCTGGTGTTCTGTTGGTTTCCGCATTAGAAATTATCAGAGCTTCTGAAATTATCGGAGCCTCTGAAATTATCTCAAAAGAAGATGAAAATGTAGGTGGATCAGGGCAAGTGTTGCCCCCCTTATAGGCTGGACTTCCCCTGGGATGACAGATGCCTACTACCCTTCATGAACCAGCACTTCCGAATCCGCAGCTACCTGAACAGCCAAATTGGAATTCACAATCTCCTCTTAAACCTCTGTAATATCCACGTCTAAATTCTCCTCCTGATCGGCACCTGAAGCAGTCTGTAGGAGGAAGATGACCTTCTCAGCAGCAAGATAAGCTGCCAAAGGATCATCCATTTTGCGACGAGACTTCTGAACCTCCGGGGTCTTTAAAATCAGAAGGTTTGTAGGGAGTGAACAGTAATTCTGCAATAGAGAGGATTCTTTGGCAATTTCAACTAGTTGCCAACCATGATTTCCACCTGAAACTGATTTAATCTTCCAAATTGTTAAATTATTAACCTTAGGGTTAATCTGAGTAGGTTTTTTAGCATCATTCTATGTGATCAAATTGAAGATTTGTTTCATCGATTTGAAAGCTTGTTTCATTTCAGGGTGCTTGATTCTGCAAAGGTCAATTGCATGACCAATTTTCATACAATGTGAACAATACCTAGGTGCGTCTTCAAACCGAATCTCTTGCCAGAAGCTGCCCTCGGCCTGTCCAACCCAAAGCCGCTTCGGAGAGTCCTTCGGTAGATCAACTTCAACATAGACTCTTGCAATGCTAGGGCGAAAATAGTAGGTAATTAAATTAGAACAAAACTTTTTCGAAATATTGCTAATTTTGTGGATTATAGTCGTCTCTTATCAATAATGTTATTGTCATTAACGCAGTGAGGTTCAATGTATATGAGTAACAATATTAGTAGACTTAGTGGTGGTAGCTAGCATTAGAGGAGGATTGAACTTACGAGATTTTCATATTAGAGGCTTTACCACTTAATAAGTAACACATATATTGTCCAGTTTGCTAGATTAATGGTAAGCAGTAACACTTGGGATGGAAGGTTTCGAATTCGAGACACGACGAGGGTAGTTGAAGTGCTGCTGTTGATAAGGAGATGGTGTATAAAAAAATAAAAATAAAAATAAAAATAACACATATGTTAAATTATTATATATTTTTTATATATAAGTGGCATGGTATTCAGCCATAAATACGGAAAGGGAGGGTCAAACCTATGACTTGCATGTTACGGACTTTAATTCGGTGCTTAAATTAACATTTTTATTTCATTAAAAATAGATTGCTTTTCATTTAAAATAAAAATGGAAAAGGTCTTTTTTATAAAAAAAAAAAAAAATCATTCACTTTTTTATAAATAAATGATAAGTAGTAAGTAAATTAATACAATTGATGGAGCTCGAAAGTCGCTTCTGGATCATCCAGAACCGCAATCAAGTCCGTGATCACAACCTGAGAAGAAAGTGAGTAGGTCACCGGAGTGGGCTATCGCCCGAGGAAGAGCTCTGATGCCTAACGCAGTATTCTAAGAGAGTAATCTCTTGTAATTAACGCCAAAAACACCATCCTTGTCCGCAGACTGTGTGTAATTCAATTATATATTGAATTTAGTAAGTTACCTATTTGATCAAGGCTCTTCTATTATGTGACAGTAGGAAATTAGGATAATCGTGAGATCATATCATATGAATCATGGAGTTTTCCTATTTTTGGATATCTTGCCCTTCATGTCTTTGGTCAAGAGTTACAAGCTCCCTAACATCTGTTAAACTAACTTTGCGACTTGCTCGTGGATGCCGAAGGTCTTGACTATCTCTTCTGGGAGGTTACGCTGAGTGATCATAGGCTCATGGAGAGTGTTAGGAGTCGTGCACAGTTGGTCGTGGCATGGAGCTTCAAGGGGAGATTTAATGAATGGATTGAAGTATTACAAGATGAAGAACTTAGTTCGTGCATATAGAGACTTGTACTTCAAGTATAAGAATGATGCCTTGAAATGAAAGTACCAATCTTGGCATTGATGCACATCAAGGAGGTCAACTAGAAGATGATGCCATATTATATGAAGTTAAGCTTGTAGATGAAGAAAAAAATTGAAGAGATAATTGGGAAGATTGGGGGGTAAGAAATGTGCCTAAAGACCCTGGTTCAAGTCCCAAAATAGTACAAAACTGAAACCAAGACAAAGAATGGAACAAAGAGTGAAAGGAGAAGAAGCAATGCTGGAAAACAAGGCATCCAACCCTGTACAGTAATACGTCAGGCACCGGATGGTAGCACTGGACCACTCCAGTAGCAATTCGGCCAAGCATCCTGCTCTCCAACAAATTCAAGCCGGCACCAGATTGTGACGATTTCTGGTCACCATTTCAGCCAAAAAGCAGCACATTTCCCCATTCCTTTCTTGTATTTTTCAGCTTGTTTCATCTAGCAAAATTTGTTAAGTTAGTTTAGGGTTTTCACAGTATAAATACCCTTTTTATTTCAACCATGAGCAATTGAACTTAGACAAGAAAAACAGCTTTCCTTTTGGAAACCATTTCAAACCAAGATCAACTTGGTATTTGTGAGAGTGTTCTTAGAACTTCCTTTTAAGGTTCTTAGTCATTTTTTCTCTTTGGGCATTCAACTACTTTGGGTGAAGGTATTGAATTGTCTTTATAAATCAAGAGGTTGGTTGTTGTGGATTATTTTACAGAGGTCTTCCTATTTCTCCCAAAACAAATCTTTGATAGGTCCTTTCTTTACACTTGATTTGGTTTTCTTGTTTGTGTGAGTTCCAAAGCTTCAACCTTCAAGGAAATCGCATCAACCAAACCTATTGGAGAGGGAGCTACCACCATGCCAAAAGCTTAAGCTGATAGCAAAGGCCCAACCTAATCCTCTTCAACCTAGTTCAGACATGGGCCAGCCTACTTTTGACTTCATTTAAGGGTCACTTGGTGGGACTCGAATCACAACACCCCGCACAACCACATCTTCACACACTCGCATGACCCGGTACGTATCATTCCCTCCCTATTAGGGAAGGTTCGTCCTTGAACCTATACACTTTGGTGGAAATTGTAACCAATGCGGTTTCAGTGGGATTCAAACCAGTGACCTAGGCTCTGATACCAAACCTAAGGGACAAGGAGCTACCACCGTGCCAAAAGCTTAAGTTGATAGCAAAGGCGGAACCCAATCCACTTCAACCTAGTTCAGATATGGGCCAACCTACTTCCGACAGCATTTAAGCGTCACCTGATGGGACCCGAATCACAACACCCCACATGATCCCATCTTCACACGCTCACATGACCCGGGACGTATCATGAATGGCAAGATATCCAAACCTAGGGAAACTTCATGATTTCAGGAGCAATTTTAGGGATATGATATGATCCCACAATTATCCTAATTACCTACTGTCACGTAATAGAAGAGCACTGATCAAAGAGGTAACTGGCTTCATTTTTAATATATTAATCGAATTACAAACCATCTGTGGACAAGGATAGTGTTTTTGGGGTTAATTACACAATATTACTCTCAGAGAATACTGAATTAGGCATCAGACCTCTTCCCTGGGCTACAGCCCACTCCGGTGATCTATTCCCATTATTCTCAGGTTGTGATCACGGACGTCATTGAGGTTCAGGGTGACCTCGGACGCTACTTCCGAGCTCCGTCACTTTTGGCCTTGTCTATGGGAAGAACACATTCTAAAAGCTTAGCATTTTTCAATATACAAAAAAATAAAAAATAAAAAATAAGATTTGTGATGATTCAATCACAACCAACACCCGTTCAATCGCCATGTTGTGGCAGACCACCTGGCAGAACACAATTATGCACTGGAGAAGCAGTGCTAGAAGACTCGCCTCTGACAGAGAACAATAATGACAATCCAGGGTTGGTCAATCAACAGGAGTAGCCAAGGCCGACACGGTTTGGACCATCTTGGAGTGTTCTAATGAACCCTCTACCTGAGAAAGTAAGGCCTCAACGAGGACACCTTATCCAAGCCGACATGGCGACAACCCTAGACCACAAAGATCTGGGGGAAGTAAAGTGACTGTCCCAGCTGACCTCTTAGAAAGCATGGCAGCTACCCTAGAAGGACTCTCGGGTAGTGGAGACTATACGTCAACAGGTCACACTTCTATACCATCCTCGAGGGAGATGCAACTGCCCCAAGATAAAGCGGGTCAAGCACACATTGACCAGTGCCTGACTCCAGAAGCAAGGAACAATCTCTCTCTGGAAGAAGAAGGTCGAGAGACAAGTTAAGCATAGGAAAGATCACAAGGGAGTAGAGTCCTACCTGCGGCCGACCTTAGGGAAACCCTAAACAATGGAATTGGTTATGATCTACGAAACAAGCTCAACCAAGTTGCCATATCACGAGGTTAGAGACAAGAGACCGGTCCTGAAAAGCACGAGAGCTAGTTGAGCACTCCTCTTGGGGAAAGGATACCCACTTGACGAAGCCTGATCGAAAAGACAGGCATCAATGCTCGAGAGGTAGCCCCGACTCCACTGAGGAGAGCGACCCTCTTAGCCAATCAGGGGCGAAATGGAAATCAAGAGATACAGTGTAGTGTGGACCTATCGGATCCTTCGCCATTTGTCCATAGCATTAGGACTACTCGGATGCCCCCACGATTTAAACCTCTACAGGTGGAGACAAAATATGACAACTCAAGGGAACCATTGCAACACATAGATGAGTATGTTTCCTACATGGAAATGTTTGAGTACCCAGACCATGTTAAATGTACTCTTTCCGGTCCACGTTGACCAAGAAAGTACAGTCCTAGTTCAAAGGGATTCCAAAGGCAAGTATCTCGAGCTGCACTCAGCTAAAGGAGCTATTCCCAAAAAACTATCATAGCAGCAAGATCTGTGAAAAAGACATGAATCATTTGTTCAACATCAAACAAAAGCTTGGTGAAAGCACGAGAAGCTACTATAGTCGCTTCAATGACGAGGCAGTAGAGATAGAGCAAAATAATAATGCCATCTACATCACTGCCTTTAAGCAAGGATTGGAAGAAGGGTATGTAGCCCCTCAGATTGGCAAAAGAGCCAGTAAAAACCATAAAAGAGCTATAATCGCTCCTAGAAAAATTGATAAAGGCAAAAGAGACGGCAATCCAAAAGAAGATTGTTGGTTTTGCCTAAACAGTTGAGAAAGACAACAAAGGGCATCCAAAAAGCCCCCAGACCTAAAAAATAGATAAGAAGGACTCAAACCTGAAGCGAGGATCCTCATACAAGAAGAGGAAAACCATTCTAGACCTCGCAACAACTTCCCTCACGACCTCGTGGGCAGAGATACTAGTGGTCATGGAAAAGAAGGGTCTCCTATAGCCACCAACACCTCTCATGGCCAAGAGAGACCCGGCCAAATTTTGTCACTATCACAAGGACCATGGCCACATCATGAAGGACCGCTTCAACCTCATTCGCGAGATTGAGAGGCTAGTAAAAGAAGGTCACTTACAAGAGTTCCTAGCAAGCAACATGGGTCCCACAAATCTTCCTCCAGCAGTTGTATACAACCAGCGACCTCTGGTTGGCAAGATAAATGCTATAGAAAGAAGGTCAATGAAAGCTCCGTGGGAAGATTCAAAACCCCTAACGGTGTCGTTCCAGATTCAAAACTTCCTGGTAAATCTAGATACTAGTTGACATCAGGAGTACAGTAAATGTCTTATACAAAAAGGAATTTGAGCAAATGCTGATAGACAGAAGCTCGTTAACAAAGTTAAACACCATAATGACCAACTTTAATGGTAGCAAGACCTATGCAGAAGGGATCCAACAGGCACCAACAAAGGTCTACATGGATGGTACGGGGGTCACTGAGGTCATGGACTAGCTGGTGGTCGACGCTTCCGGAACCTATAATGCAAGAAGGGGGATCACGGACCTAAAAGTGGAGGTCTTTTTGTAGAATTACTACAAGAAGATCCAGGTAGGAGAAGCCTGGGTCATCCTAGAAGGAGACGAGCAGCCCGCAGCAGAATGTTACCTCGCTGAAAGTAATACGGAGGGCTCAGCAAAGCTCAAGCAAGAAGACTTCAGCGACCTCCCGATGGGGAATGATGAATTCAGAATTCAAGCGGCCAGTAGAGGAGAAAAAGTTTTCCTCAATCCGAAATTCAATGAGATAGGGATAAAGATAGGCTAGCTTTTGCCTTCGAAAATTAATTGAAGCTCGTTGACTCCCTACAAGAATATCTGAAAGTCTTCGCTTGGTAACCTGCAGACGTCGAAGGTATTGATAATAGAATTGCCAAGCACACGTTCGGGCTCAAACCAGGTGTCAAACCAGTGAAACAAAAGAGAAGGACACGAAATAGCCCAAGAAGTCCAAGCTCTTATCGCTGCTAGAATTTTAAAAGAAATAGTGTAACCAAAATGGCTACCAGTTGTTGTGCCAATGAAAAATGACGTGGAGGATGCGTGTGGATTCACCACACAAAACGAATACTGCCAGAAGGACTCATACCCACTCTCTAGCATTGATCAAATGGTAGACTCAACAGCCAGTTACTAATGGCTATGTTTCCTTGACGCCTGCAACGGGTACCACCAAATTCGGTCATTCGGTCTGATGAATGTTACTACTGCTAGAGTTCCAGCAGGCGATGCATAAGGTCTTCAAGAACCAACTTAGAAGGAACATTGAGGTCTGTGGATGACATCATAATCAAGTCCAAGAATTCTAAAGACTTTATTGAACATATCAGGGAGACTTTCCAGACATTGAAGGCTGCTCATATGAAGCTCAACCCTGAAAAATGTACCTTCAGGGTCTCCACAAGTAAATTCCTAGGCTTCATGATATCAGAACGAGGTGTTGATGTCAACCCTGGTAAGATAAAAGCACTGTTAGACATGGAGCCTCCCAGAAACATTAAAGACGTCCAAAGTCTGACAGGAAAGATTTTGGCATTGGGGTGCTTCATTAGCTAAATGGCTGACAAAGGAGAAAAAGTTTATGATGTCATAAAGAAGCCGAAATATTTTTAGTGGATTGAAGATTGTCGAGCAGCCTTTGGCAAGTTGAAAGACTTCGTAGGGAAGCCCCTTAACTAGTTTCCTTGAGGTCAAGGGAGAGATTCTAATGTACCTAACTGCAATAGAAAAGGCAGTCATCTCGGTGCTACTAGTAGAAAGGTCAAGTTTATAATTTCACATTTATTATGTAAGCCGTTTGCTTAGAGATCCCGAAATTAAATATTCGGACCTTGAAAAACTTTTGTACGTAATTATTATTACCTCAAGGAAGCTTAAAGCCTACTTTGAAGCTTACTCGATATGAGTGTTAACCAATTTACCACTAAAACAAGCTCTAGCGAAATCTAAGATATCGGCCAGGACAAAAAAGTGGTCTCTCGAGCTCTTGAGATATCAAATTGAATTTGAGGCAAGGAAAGCAATCAAAGCTCAAGCTCTGTTAGACTTTGTAGAAGAATGCATAGGAGCTCCATTGGAGCTCACAAGCGCTTGTGAAAATAATATCTAGACCATGTATACAGATGCCTCCACAGAAAAGGAAAATTTAGGTCCGGGAATTGTACTAATCAGCCTTGAGGGAGTGAGAATCCCTTACTCTGTGAAGTACCACTTCCCAACCTCGAATAACGAATCCGAATATAAAGCTCTCTTAGTAGTTCTAAGACTCATAAGAGCCCTAAAAGTGAAAAAATTGCACGTCAAAACTTATTCACAAGTTATAGCCATCTAGATCTAGGTTGCACGTCAAGGGGCAGCTTAGACGGAAGAGCAGCGGATTGGGATCTAGGGTTCTGAACAGACTTCAAGACAACCCTAGTGGACAATCCTTTTCAGCGGCGGCTGCTGTGAGTAGAGGAGACAAGGGTAAGTTGGTAGTCAAGGATGGATAGCATAGCAGAACTGTCAAAAAGAAGGCGACGACGGTGGCCAAACGCTGTTTTAAATGTTAGGGTATTGCACACTTTGCTACGGACTGCCCGAACAGGCAATTCATCACACTCAGTGAGGAGGTCCTTGAGCCGGTGTTTGATGAGCATAAAGAGGAGCCCGATGACCCACAGAAGGAGGAGGACAGTATATATGCTGATTCGGGAGAGTCCCTTGTGACTCAACGAGTGCTAAGTGTGGCAGTAGTAGAAGATGAGTCTTGGTTGCGACATAATATCTTCCATACTCGATGTACTGCCGGAGGGAAGGGTTGCAACATGATCATAGATGGCGGTAGTTGCGAGAATGTGATTTCCATGACTACGGTAGAAAAATTGGGTTTGGAAACAATTGGGAACCCACAACCCTACAAATTCTTATGGTTGAAGAAGGGCAAATAGGTAAAAGTCAGCAAATGGTGTCTGGTTCGGTTTTCAATTGGAAAACAAATATACAGATGAGGACTGGTGTGATGTTGTTCCTCTGGATGCTTGTCACATTCTGTCAGTGAGGCCATGGCAGTATGATAGGATGGC
Organism: Parsonsia alboflavescens; assembly: GCA_028571225.1. Classification (NCBI taxonomy): domain Eukaryota; kingdom Viridiplantae; phylum Streptophyta; class Magnoliopsida; order Gentianales; family Apocynaceae; genus Parsonsia; species Parsonsia alboflavescens. The sequence continues at coordinate 9,783 of JAOXNR010008142.1, forward strand.
AACACAAGATGGATTTTGAAACACATATTCCTTTAGCAAGGATGGTGAGAATATCACACAGGGTCCTTTAGATTTGAGGAAGGTGGTATCAAGCAATTTGCTATCCAGAGAGAAATTTCGTGGGTAGACGAGGCGGGTAACTGAAAATTTTGCGTTGGTTGTTCTAGAACAAAATGCAAATCAGTCCAAGCTTCCTAAGCTGATTAATCCATTACCGGATCATAGTCAGTTCAGTTCGAGTGCTGAGGAATGTGCTAGACAGATCAAGCAGCTGCACTCCCAGGATTGTGTGTGGATTAAACGGTGAAATTTATAGTCTAAGCAGTGGTTTGGTAAAAGTCGGGGGAAGCTTGTGTTCAAGGAAGGCGATTTGGTTTAGATTCAGCTGAGAAAGGAGAGATTTCTGGCAGGTATATTTGGCAAATTGCAGCCGCGGGCAAATGGGCCATTCAAGGTGTTGGAGCAAATTAATGACAATGCGTACAAGATTGACTTGCCAGGTAGCTAAAATGTGTCAGGAACTTTCAATCTTGCTGATTTGTCACCCTACCAGTCTGAGGACGAGGAAAAAATATAGTCGTTGATGCAGTTGGTGAGGATGAGTCAGATTCGCGGGTGAATCTTTTCCTAGCCGGGGAGGATGAGGCACTGGTCCGAGCTCGGAATGGGCTCAAATTTGACTGGGCTACTCGGAACGGGCCAACGAGCATGATGCACAGCTATGCTTTGATACAAGACCTTTTTCGGCCATCCAGAGTCGTCTTGATGGAGTTTTGGGCTTTTTTATGGTTTAGGGTATTTTGTAATTTTAATGTTTTTAATTTCAAATTAGGTTTAGGTTTACGTTTCGTTTAGGGTTTTAAATATTTTATTTGTCTTTGTTTTCGGCAGCTTTTTGATTATTGATAATTTTCAAGTTTGGTTGTTTTCTCAAAAATCAGAAAGTTTCACAAATTTGCAGCTTTTCTTTTATTTAGTCATTCTTTTCGATATAGTTCTTGCATCAAGAATCACCGAGCTTGAGAAGGAAGGTCGCAAACCTTCCTGGCCAAAATAAATTCCAAGCATCTTATTTTGATACAGAAGCACGTAAAGAAAAGCTACTGGAGAAACACCATTTAGTTTATGCTTTGGTGCAGAGGCAGTAATGCCAGTCGAGATCGGAATGAAATCCCTAAGACTGAGCGAATATGATTCAGTCTTAAACAATGGTGAGAGAAGGGCAGGCCTTGACCTAATTGAAGAAGTCAAAAACAAAGCTATACTAAAGGTGAGTCACAAATTTTTTCAATGAATAGGTGAAAGAAAAGCATTTCATAGTTGGAGAAATGGCCCTCAAAAAGTCAGATGTTGGGAAACGAGGACAGTTGGCTAAGCTACAAGAAAGCCGGGAAGGAATTTACATAATCCAAGAAGTCCACAAAGGAGCTATAAGCTCGTTGATCTTGAAGGAAGACAACTACTAAGACCTCAGAATATTTACCATGTAAAGAAATTGTGCTCTTAAGGCTTCTAAGAACTTCTCACAAATTCACTGTATAGCTCGGGAAACTGTTTGAAATTAGCTTGCTGAACAGCGAGGTGACCTCAATAACCTCTTCAGTTTAATTTGGACAAGGCATGAATAAAAGACAAGTTTTTAGAGCTTATTAAGATCTTATTTCATCTTATTTTCTCTAATTTCAAAGTTAGTTCAGATTATTATGCAAGTTCAAAGTGTTAATGTAAAGACAAGATAGTTGGGAAAAATCAAGCTTATATAAAGTAAGAGGCCACAAACAGACCTCTGGAAGTAAAATATTCAGTAGAAAAAGAGAGACTGTGGAAGACCCTATTCTATTACAAAAGCATCATCTTCCTCTTCATCGTCTTTTGGAAACCTCTAGCGACTCTGGCAGGGCCTCCTTCTCCACACTACCTTCTTCACTGGTTATGGCTGAGGGGTTCTTTATCTTCTGGATCCTCATCCTTAGCTGCTACTTTTGGGTCGGAGGCATTTGAGGGGCCTGCAAGGTAATAGTAAACATATGTAAATGAGGGTCTGCCTAAGGATAGGCTGATAGCTCAAAAATGGTCAAGTACCTCATCAAAGTCAATATGAAGGGGATGAAAAGGGTAATGAGAAATCAAGTCACCATAGCTCGAGATAGCAGTACCTTCAAGTCGAGCGAATGCCACAGGAGGGATGTCATGACCTTCCTTCCCAACTGTCTCAACTTCAGGAGGGTCAACCACTGGCTCTTTTCCTTTCCTAGAAGGGCCCTCACAAGCCCGGCTAACCATAGCCAGGACCTCTACTATAGCGACCTCCTCCTACAAGGTTGGGGTTTCTTGCTCCCATCGAAGTGGAACAACTGACTCTGGATGGTAGAGATGAGTATCAAGTTCAAGGTTATTCTTCATTCCAAGGTTGAGCTCTCAGAGCTTGTCCGTGACCTCCACATACAAGCAAATCATTTGACGTCATAGTAAGGACTCTATGTACTCTTAGAAGGCAGGAATTCCCTTGAGCTTGGCCAAGAAAAGATTGCCATCATCATCGTAGATACCATGGAGGTCCCCTAGCTGGGCCTCTAGCTCTTGAATGCGCCGCTTCTACTGATTGCCGAGCTCAAGCAACTGCTCATTCTTCTGGTCAGCATCCCCCAGATCTGCGAGCATGGCCTGAATCTCTGCTCTTGCTTCCTCAATGTTCTTCTCGCAATCCTGCAAAAGATTGAACACGTTTATATAGAAAGCATTAGCCTTTTTGGCAGGGGCCGCAAGATCAGCATTCTCTTTCTGCAGGGGAGCCTTTTCACCCTGAAGTTCAGAAATCGTGGCAGAGAACTCCGAGTCCTTCTTGACTCTCTCGGCCTGTCTTCTCAGTCGCTCGCCAAGACAGACATGATTCTACAACAAAGGAAAAAGGAGGTCAGAAGGATAGAGAAGTCAAAACATAATCAACTGCAAAAATAAAGAAACTTAAATTGACTTAATGCAATATGGAGGGAAGCGTGTATTTTTCTAGCTCATCATCATTCAGTTGCCAGCATATCTTTAGGTCAACTTGGGGGGCACAATCCATTAAGAATGATTGGGAGTGTGGGCATTGAAATAGAGAGTCCGAGGACTCCATCGCTAGCTCAGGGAACCACCTTGCCCTTGTCAGTATGGGCAGCCAGGGAAGCATTCCCATGCCTCTTCATTGTAGCTGTGACCTCCTCGGTCCTACAACCATTGAACCTCTGCCTTGATCTTGAGGTTGCCGAGGCTTTCCCCTTACCTAAGAAGGTTTATGTGTCCTCTCCAATGGTGTAGACTGAGAAGAAGGGTTAGGAAGAAGAGACAGAAATTTTCACAAGTTTTTCAGAGGCCCGCAGAGTTGAGACTTCAGCATTTTTCTTTAGAGCAGTCTAGGTCCGGTCGATCACTATAATCTGCTATTCTCGAGGGTGGGGAATGGGAATCTTGGCCAGAGTGGCTGTACCAGTGTCAACAATATCAGTTGTGGTAGCTACAGTACCAGAAGAGGCACCAATGGTGCCACCAAGTCCACCGGTAGGAGCTCGTGGAGGAGTAAACTTCAAAAGCCAAGAGGTGGTCCTCAATGCACAAAAGAGTTAAGACAAACTCATTGAAAGCAGACAAAAAAACTTGATACCGAAAAGGTAAATCCCCATAGATCTCCTGATAGAGGGGAGGTCACAGTCTACTGGAACCCCTAGTCCAACAGGGCAAAGAAAGGTGACAGGCCAGGCCAATAAACTACACCCGACCTTGGCAACATCAGAATGGACCACTTTAATTAAAATGGTCCTGTCTATCTCCGATTCACTTGTCCAGGTAGGGATCTCATTGAAGAAAGATTGACTCATATTCCAGTCCAGATAGAGCTCGAATTAGATCAGATTGTTGTAAAGTCTAGCAAAAAAGAATAAATTTTTCCAATCCCAAACAGAGGACTAGAAAGGACCTACTAGGTTATACAGAGGATTGAGCTGAAGGTACCCGACAAAGGCATTTTTTGGAGCCAAGGTGGCAGCAATCCTATAGAAACACCTAAAGAGCTCCGATGAGATTGGAACTCTGAAAAGTTGGCAGGTCGCAATGAAAAAAGCAATATCCAGAAACAGATTAGGCAGATGGGGCAAAAGGATGCCCCTCTGAGCTTGGCGACGTGAAGGACTATGTGTCCAACATGCCGACTACAAGGGCACTCACAGTCCCGATCAAGGACTATGTGTCCAACATGCCGACCACAAGGGCACTCACAGTCCCAAGCAATGATTGTGTCTCCTTTCTCCAGTCCCCTCTCCTCATTGATCTCAAAAATTTTAGTGGGTCCTAAAGAAGAAGATGTGGAGAAGACCTCCAATTCAAAAGACCGGTAAACCATACTTTTTACTATGGGAGCTCTCACAGAAACTAGGGGAAAATGAAAAAAACCCCATTCTCTAGGTCAACAGGGGAGAAAAGCAGCTCTACTTCTGCAGAACGAAGAGAGGGAGTGCTAGACGTAGAGGATACAAAAGACATTTTTGACTTGGAAAGAAAAAAAGATTAAATTTTTCCAAAAAGCAATGAAAGGAAAAGAAGACTCACTCGTTTAAAATTCCTTGGAGAATTAAGAAGAGAGTTGTTCTGGGCTTTGAGTCACTTTCCCGGCAGAGAAGAAAAGAAATTTGAGAAAAGAAGTAATGGATGTTGCAGAAAGGAAACGTTGTGAGTAGAGATTTTGCAAGCAAGAGAAAGAGTTTAGGTAAGTCCTAAAATCTTCAAAAGACTCCTAATTTATATGAGATAATGAGTCCTTTGGGTAGCTGAAAATGAATTCGATACGTTGGGAACCGAGGCAAGTACCAAACCTGATGAGGCACGTCTCCTCCAAAAAAACTAGCCGTTATAGAGAAAACGGAGTGACCCTTCAGAGGTTGCGACTTAAATATGGTAATTTAGGCGCTATGACCTTTGAGTTCGTTGGGCCTAAGGAAGGGTGGGGTAATGATGGAAGAAATGGGCACGACCCAGATAAGTTAACCTAAATGGGCTCAAAACCCCAACCTCAATAGCTGAAAGTCAGACTCGAGAGTCAAAAAGGAAAGGTGGGCATCGACCTTCTGCCACCGACCTCCAGGTCACTGATCTCCAAAATGAGCTCAGGAGAGGTCTCATTGGACCACGGTCTTCGACTGGTGAGCTTCAATCCATCCCATACATCTTCCATGCCGCGACCAACTGTGAGCAACTAATAACACCCTTTCGGAGTCGTTAATCACTCAGCGCAACCTCCTAGAAGAGATAGTCAAGACCTTCGACGTCGACCGGCAGGTTGTGAAGTTGGTCCAAAGGCTGTTAGTGAGCTTGTAGCTCTCGACCAGAGACGTGAATGGCAAGATATCCAAACCTAGGGAAACTCCACGATTTCAGGAGAAATTGGTAGGATATGATATGATCCCACAATTATCCTATTTGTTTACTGTCACGTAGTAGAAGAGCCCCAATTAAAGAGGTAACTGGCTTCATTTTATCATCTTTCACTAGAGTATTATGGCCTCTTAACTCCATACCAGGTGGTGCACCAAAGAAGAGCCTGGCCCTTGTAAAACGATATGTTAAGTGTCCTGGTGGACCCTATAACACCCTCTACAAGATTCCTCTTTAATAGCCCTAAAAGGCCATATAAGAAGGATAGAGTGCAAAAGACTGTAGGAATAGGAATTCAAAAATATTCTATCCCATTTCTTTGTTTGGAAAACCTGACAAAAGACCTTTTTCAAATATCACAAAAATCTGAAGTGAAGTCATTTCGGGATTATAATTTCCATTTTATAGCTTCATTATGTTTAATATATAATCGAATTACAAACAGTCTATGGACAAGGATAGTGATTAGGGGCTTAATTACACAAGATTACTCTGTCAAAATATAGACTTAGGCATCGGAGCTCATCCTCGGGTGACAGCCCACTCCGGTGACGTATTCCTTGTCTTCTCAGGTTGTGATCAGGGATGTTATTGTTGTTCAGGGTGAACTGTAGGCTACTTCCGAGCTCCATCAAGCGGAATGTCGAGGTGCATGTTAAGTGACCCGAACATTATGAATAATAATAATAAAAAAAGTAATTCCATACATTAAAACAAATTGAGGAAATTTTTTTTTATTAATTTAAAAAAAAAATGTTTACTTTTCATTTATGATTTAAAATGAAAATAGATATATTTAATTTTAATTGTAGTAAGTATATTAAATTACAATGTTTTATACAATTATTATTGAAGGGAGAAACGGGTACGACCCGGACAAGTCAACATAAACGAGCATGACTCGGACAAAAGTCAACCCAAATGGCTTAAGGCCTAACCTTCAATACCTGAAAGTCAGAATCACAAGAGTTGACAAGGATAGGTGGGTAGCGACCTGCTATCACTGACCTCCTAGGTCACTGATCTACCAAATGAGCTCAAAAAAGGTCTTACCAGACCGCAACCTTTGACCTGTAAGCTCCACTCCTTTCCGGACGTCTACCATGTCATGACTAATTGTGCATGACTCCTAACTTCTCCTATGGGCCTACAATCACTCCGCACGATCTCCTAGAAGGGATGATCGAGACCCTCAACATCCACGGGCAGGTTGGGAAGTACTCTCGATAGAGACGTGAATGACAAGATATCTTAATCAAGGGAAACTCCACGATTCTAGGAGCAATTTTCAGGATCTGACATGATCTCACAATTATCCTAATTGCCTACTGTCACGCAATAGACAGTAGACTATCCCTATCACGCAATTGCCTAATTGCCTACAATCTACGAACAGTGATAGTCTTTTTGAGAATTAATTACACTAGATTACTCTCAGAATACTAACTTAGGCATCGGAGCTCTTCCTTGGGCAACAACCCTCTCTGGTGACCTGTTTACTTTCTTCTCAGGTTGCTGTCGTTGCAGTCATTGTGGTTTTGGTGTGACCCGTAGTCCACTCTTGAGCTCCATCAATTATATATATAAAACACGTGAACAAAATATGCATCCTTTTATATACGAAAGTGGTTACAGTTACACTATACAAATTAAGAAGGTCCTCCTCTTCATTAATAGAAAGGGTATAGTTGAATTGCAACTTTGAAGCAAAGGATCCATCCATTTCCTTTTGGTTACTAATGGAGCTTGGAAACTATCTCCGAATCATCTCGGACAGTGATGATGGCTACAATAGCAACCTGAAAGGGAAAATTTGATCACCGGAGTGGGCTGTCGCTCTGAGGATAGCTCAAATGCCTAAGTCAGTATTTTGAGAGAGTAATCTTTGAGTAAATTGGCTTAATTTGTCCTTGAACAATTCGTGATTCGATAATATATGTAATATATTAGGTTACCTCATTGATCATGACTCTTCAATTATGTGAAAGTAGGCAATTAGGATAATTGTGAGTTCGTATCCCGCCAATTGCTCCTAGAATCGTAAATTTTCCCCAAGTTGGGATACCTTGCCATGTACGTCTCTGGTCGAAAGCTACAAGCTTGATAACAACCTTTCAAGCAACTTCATGACCCACTTGTGAATGCCAAAGGTCACGACTATCCCCTTTAGAAGGTCGTGATGAGTGGTTATTGGTTCATAGAGTGTGTTATGAAAAATAGACATTTAGTCGGGGCATGGAAGATGTATGAGATGGATTGGAACTTACCAAGTCGAAGGTCGCGGTCCGATGAGACCTCTCCTAAGCGTATTTTAAAGGTTGGTGGAAAGAGGTCGCTGCCCAACTTGTATTTCGGACTTTTACGTATTTGGGTCGGGGCTTGGGTTCGTTCATTCGGGTAATACCCTTTTCTCCCATCATTACCTCCGTTTAGGCCCAGTGAGCGTGGAGGCCGTTGCGCCTAAATTACCATATTTAAGTCTCGACCTCTGAAGGGTTGCGTCTCTTTCTGTAACCGCTAGTTTTGGAGGTGACGTGCCTCATCAGTTTTTAGCAGTTGCCTCCGTTCCAACATACTAGATCTTTTCCAAGAATCCGATGGACTCTTTCTCACATATAGATTAGGAAGCTTCTAAAGATATTAGGATTTAACAAAAACTCTTCTCTTCTCTCTTCTACAACATCAGTTCGAACTGATACCTTTTCGAACCTCCTTTTTCTTTCTGTCCGGCAAACTCTTCAGATGCTAGAACACTGCCCCTCTCAGCTTTTCAAGAACAAACGAGTGAGTTTTCTTTTCTCTTTACTATTTTTAGAAAATTCTCATCTGCTCGCCCTTTTCGGAGAAAAAATGTCTTCTAAATCCTTTGCCCAATCGTCTTCCTTCACCCAGTTGTCTTCCTCTAGCACCCCTTCTCTTTTTACAGGAGGGATTCTCTCCCTTCTACAAATCCTGAGAATGAGGTGTATTATTTGCCTCCCGTTACAACTAGGGCTCCTCATGTTACGAGTTAAGTCTATCATCCCTTTGAAGTAGAGGCCTTCTCTCTTTCTTCCTCGTTAGGTCCCTCGGAAATTTTTCAAATTAGTGGGGAGCGAGGTCTAAATAGAGATAACATAGTAGTTGCTCGGGAGTTCTAGCATACCAACAGTATTCGTGCTGGACATATAGCCCTTCACTTGACTAACCTTAGGGGATATAGTCCACTTCTGGAACATTCCAATAGCATAGCTCATTCCCAATGCTATTCAAACCATCATAGGACTTATGGCGACCTGTCTCCTGTATAGGATTCCAGTCACTTTGGACCTTTTTAGGTGCTTTTGTAAGGTCGGTGTTTCTATAGCCCCATACAAGACCAGCTTAGGGTATCTCCAATTCAAAAATAGGTATAAATTACTAGGTCCCTTCTAATCTTCAGGTAGCACTTGGATGGATTCGTTTCTTTTCACCAAACTTCCAGCCAATTTAGTCCGTCCAAGCCCTACCCGGATTGGAATTTGAATAAAACCTTCTATAATGGCCTCCCTACTCTATACAGGGAGCAAGAGAGGGATAAAGTCAACCAATCCCAACGTTGAGAAGGTCAGGCCGACTCAACCAATCTGACCAATACCTTTAATCAGTTTTGCTAGATTGGGAAGTCTAGCAAATCATGACCTCCCCACTCATTGGAGAACAAAATGGAAATTTCATTATTTTTTAACTTTCAATAAATTTCCATTAACTGTTTTGCATGCTAACATCTCTTTCTTTCCTTGTTTTGACAGCAATGAGGGCTGCATGGTTTGTTGAACTCCTCCACCAAATCTCAGCAAGGTCAGCTGGGACAATCACGGTCCAGTAGCCCTGGCGATATTACTGGTGCTTCATCCGCTACCTCGACTGCCGCTCTGACCACTAGAAGTCCTCTTTTAGGATCCCCATTCCCCAGTCTTGGACAAAAAAAGTGACAATGGCAAGCTGGACTTAGAACGCCATAAAGAGAAATGCCGAGGCTGCAGCCTTGTGGGCTTCCGAAAGGTCTTCAAAGATTTTAATCTCTTCTTGTACTTCCCCCCAGTCCATCCAGCAGGGGAAGAAGCTTCCCTCAACCTCTTTTGGCAAGGCGAAAGCTGCAACGACCTCCAACCAAGGGCTAGACCTTAGTGGTTGCGCTGCTGAAGAGGTAGCGGAGCCCTTAAACACGTTGGGGAATCTTTCCTTGGCCTCTCATTCTAATGAGGGGACCGCAAGGTGGGTCCTCGACCTCACTATGGAGTCTTCTGACTCGCTGTTCCAATGGCCACAGTCCCAATCCTTTCTGATGGAGTGTGCAGCCCATGTTGATCGAGACATCTACCAACAGCTTATTGATGACAAGCTAGGTCGGTACACCCCCTCTCTCCACATTGCCGTAAGTTCCCTTAATTTCTGTATTCTTGTAGCTTTTCCAAATCAGCCCTTCTTGAGTACTGACCTTTCTTCTTATTTATTCAGAATCATGTCTTCTTGGGTGAGCGACTAAGAAGACATGTGGAGAGAGTAAAAAAGATCAAGAATTCTCCACCTTGATCACTGAGCTCGTCTTGAGAAGAGAAAGAGGGTTCGCCATCTTTGCCGAGCAAGACAAGGCCTCCTACGCGACCGTGAACAACTTTTTGGAGGTATGTAACAGGAATGTCACTACGGCCAGGATCGAAAATCTGGTAATGGCTTCAGTACTTAAAGAAGCTGTCCAGAAGAGTGATTTGCTCCTTGAGCTCAGTAAAAAGCAAAACGACGGCATTTATAGGCTCAAGGCTTAGCTGAAGGATTACAATGCTATTTGCGAGGAGGATGGTAGCCTCTCCCAATCCAAGCTTGAAGAAATCCCTGCCCTCCAGTCTTATGTGAAGTCTCTTCTTCAACCTCAACTGTTCTGTATGTTGATGTAATTAACCAATTGCGTGAGCTTAACGGTGACCTGAAGACTGATGTGGTTGTAAATGAGGCATGAGGAGCTGTATTATCAAAATGCAGCAACCCCTCTTCCTTGGAAGCATGAGGAACAACCTCCTAACTCTCATGAAAAGGCCTTTGCCACTGAGACCTTGGCTAGGGTCGATCAATCCGGTGATGGTCCTTCTGAGGAGGACTACCATGTTGAAGGTCCTGCCAGAGAGATTGCGGTTATTGACATTCCCCCTATGGTGTTTGCGACTCCTTAAGGTAAACTGATCCATAGCTATGGAGACTTAATTAAATATTATCCTTTTCATCCCCAGCCCATTGATTTTGATGAGACATTCAATCTCTCCCAAGCTATTCGTCTATCCTTAGGTGGACCTCCATTTGAGAACATCATTGATTACTCCACAGGTCCCTCAAACATCATGGATCGGGAGATAGCTGTCAACCATGAGATCCTATTAAGCTCATTGAAGGCTCCGGGAGAGGAAGAATAAGATCATGCTGTAATAGAATAGGATTTTACATTGTCTTTCTTCTTCTTACTTTGTGCTTTGTCATACACAATGCTTGTCTTCTAAGCTTATGTTTCTTCTCTTATTGTTTCTGTACTAAATATATTAAGAGGTTTGTTTGTGACCTCTTTCTTCATTTTGAGAATCACACAATTCCCCAAACTGTCTTTATTTTTGTTCTATCACTTAAAAGTTTGCATAGTAAACTTGACCAGCTTTCAAACTTAGGGAAATAAAATGAATTGAGATCTCAATAAATTCTGCGAACTTAACTCTTGTTTTGGTCTCTGAAATTGGATATTCACTTGCAAAGACAAAAACTGAAGAGGTTGCTGAGGTTTCCTTGCTACTCAGAGAGCTCCTTTAAGATAAGTGCTTAGGTCACTAAGGTTGCCTTACTAAAGCAGACACCTGAGCTTGTGCAGTCTGGAAATTCCAAAAGTCTTAGGCATCTAGATGAGCAACATTCCAAGGCCTTAGGAGTTGTCTTCCTTTGGGATCAGCGAGCTTAGAGCCTCTTTCTTTGTGAACTTGTTGGATTATATAAGGTCCTTCCCAGTTTTCTTGCAACTCTGTCGGTTGTCCTTGCTTTCCGACATCTGACCTCCTACCTCTTGAGGACCATTTCTCCAACCATGAAATGTTTTGCTTTCACCTTCTTGTTGAAAAAATTTATAATTTGCTTTTTATGCCTTCTATCAGCTTGCCCAGCTTTATTTCTAACTTCTTCAAAGAGGTTGTGGTCTGCCCTTCTCTCCCCCTCTTTTAAGACTGAATCGTATTTAGTTAATCTTAAAGATTGCATTCCGACCTCTACCGGCTTTATGGCTTCTACACCAAAACATAGACTGAATGGTGTTTCTCTAGTAGCTTTTCTAGTCGGGGTTCGATAAGCCCAAAGGATGTTTGGAATTTCTTCTGGTTAGGAAGGTTTTGTACCTTCCTTATCGAGCTCGGTAAGTCTTTTCTAGAGACCTTCCAGAATTGTTCTGTTTGCGATCTCGGCCTACCCATTTGTTTGATGATGAGTTACAAAGGTTAATCTCCACTCTATATTTAAGTTTTCATAGAAAGTCTTGAAAGGATCACCTACAAACTGTCTTCCATTATTTGAGACGATGGCTCGGGGAATCCTGAACCTACATGCAATGTTCCTCCATACAAAGGACTGGACCTTTGGTGAAGAGATTAGTGTCATTGGCTCAACTTCAACTCATCTGGTGAAGTGTTCTACTTCCACAATTAGGAATCGAACACCCCTCACTCCCATGGGGAAGGGCCCGAATATGTTGATTCCCCAGATATCGAATGGGAATGATGTGCCAATAGGTTGATACTTTGTGGGAGGCACATGCGATTTATGTCCATGAAGTTGTGATGTGATTCCTTGAAGGTTGTTCTTGTTCAAACATTCAAAGAAATGAATCAAAGAAAACAAGAAGGACTCATCAAAGGTTCAAGGGCAATTAGATTGACCTTTGTTGGTGATTCAACAACAACCAATCTCTTGATTTGGTAGACAATGCAATACCTCACCCCGAAGTGATTGAATGCCTTAAATGAAGTGGCTCAAGAACCCTAAGAGGAACTCTCAAGAACACTCATGGAAGATCATATTTGATCTTAAAAACTCATTACTCAAAGAGATTACATGTTTGTGGGTTGTTGGTTAAAGACAAGTGAAGAGACTATTTATAGTTCTAAACCCTAAGATAACCTAACAGTTCGCCCCCTCTTCCTCTCATCCAATTTCAGCAGCATAATATATAGTATGAGTATATAATATATATTTTTTTCTATCAAGAAGAAATTCAAAGAAAGGTAACACTTCAAACTCTTTTTTTGGATATATTGACAAACATTTTTCAATCTAACTACTAGTAATATTTTTAATTATCTACGGCAACGACCTCTTCGTGCTGCTTAGTAGTATTTGGTCCTTTGGATATTTGCATTTTTATTTTTAAATTTAAATGGATACCAATGTGGCGAGGCGAGACTTTGATGTTAAAAAAAAGGGCTGTTTTCTCTTTTACCCAATTTGAAGGGAAAGATTTCAACATTATCCATTTTTATGCAACATTTCATAATTTATCCAACTCTAAAAACTAACTTTTCACTCTATACCCATTTTGACTTTTTCCTTAAAAAAAAAAAACCAAACCAAAATAAAACAAAACTAACCTTTATTAACTTTTAACATGTAGTTACTATATTGCCCTCAACATTCAAAATAGCCCAACTACCATTACACTGCTGTGAAACTGAATCGAAGACCATACAACTACTTCATCATTGATGAAGTTTCCTTGTTGAAAGTTGAACTTGAAAGGAACCTAATCTCTTCGTCGAAGAAAAAGATAGGAGGCAATAAGGTCTGAGTTTGGGAGAGGAGTTGGTTTTTTTTTTCACAAGATCAAGCTCGAGTCGTTCAGTTTGAGTTTGAGTTCAATTTGTTTTTATTCTTTGTTGTTATGGTATTTGATGATTGTGTTTTGATTCCTAATTGTTGTTGGGTTTTACTCGTCATCTGTTTTGTGTTGTTTGTTTGGTATAAGGAAGGAAAGAAAGAAAGTTGCTTGTATTGAGTGTTTGAAATAATGACCGACCTTTGGGAGGTGCAACCGACCTTCATTAGTAGATTCCGACCTTCAAGCCTATTTTGACCTTCGGCAGATAAAACCAACTTCAAGATAATTACACTGACCTACGGATCATTATACCGACCTTCCACAAGAAAAGCAATTTTCTCATTTCCAAACTCGTATCTCATCTCCCTATTTTCATATTCTTTTTATATGATTCATGACTTGTAATTATTTTCATATTAATCATCACTTGTAGTTTTTTTCATATTATTTTTAATTACACAATATAAATAAGAACAAATAATATAATTTCATTTTCATTTAGATAATTTACAAGCTGGCCAAATTATATACATGATATAAAACAAAAAATCACTGGGATAGAAATCTATGTACTACTGCTATAATCAAACGTGATCAATGCCATCTCGTGCATGATGCACTGGGTGCATCTGGAATGTCCTCTAGTGATGGCATCATCCCAACATACCCTCTCAGGAGTTGCGCCATGTAATATGCAATGTAGAGAGCACAGCTAGTCGAATCAAGTTGACTTGGGATGGCTTTAATGCCAAAAGACTCATATCCGAACTTCGCAAGTGGAGCAACAGCAACTCCCATGGTGGAATAATAGTCGGCCTGTACTAGAAGGTGCGACAACATCCTTCAAACCGGATCCATCATCTCTATCCTGTGTGCCTTCACCATTTTATCTCGTGCTAGCCTCGGATCATATAGAGTGACCTTTGCCTTCTTCGGTGAGATCTGTAGAAGTACCTAGTGATTCTTGTGGCAATATGGCATCAAGACCTACGAATACATCGAAAAATATTAAATTATTTTAAAATGAAATGTAACTTAAAATATAAAAATAAATAGTAAATATGTTTATTACCTCATCGACCCTCCATCAGGTGACCTCATCGGCATCTCCAAGTCCCTTCACCCAGTCGATGGAACGTCATCGAACTTGTGGGTCTCAGGCTTACCTCCAGCGGATGTAGAAACGAAAGCGGAATGGTGTCATTTTTAATCGATATTATATAAACAAAATACTTTCTACACTTGATAAAAATAAACAAAATATTTATGTAAAGATAAGGTAGGAAAATGGCGAACCTCTCCACCAAAGGGTAGGCATCCGGATTCACTGTACCCACTTGTCAGAGCCCTTTGATGAACTGATCGACATGAGGGTCCTCCAACTCCTGAGTGTAATCTCGAATGATCCTCAAAAAGTTCCCGTCAAAGGAGAGGAATGGCCCCATCGAGCGGCTGCCACAAAAAACCCTCAATTGTTAAAAAATATAAATAATAACACTAATATACTAAAAACAACATAGTAACTTAATTATGAAGAGAAATCTATATTGTATTAACGGAATGTATTAAATACCTCTCCAATTCCCCAGAGCAAAAATTATCCAAGCGGCTCCGGTTTTGGGGAGTGTCCACTAAAAATACCACAGAGCCCTCCCCTGGCATCCCTACCAAATCTGCCACTCTCTCTTTTTTGTTCTAGGCTTATTCTTTGGAGGCCCATAATGTATATGGTGAGAGGGGTTCGTGAAAGGTAACAAAAGGCTTGCAACTTGGACCTTGGTTCGAACAGCACGTCCTCCCTCCTGAGATAATTTTAAATCAAATTATTAGAAAGTAAATAATTTAAATTGAAGACACTTGAACCAGACATATAGTTATGAAGTCAAAAAAATACTAAGAAACTTAGCTAACTATGTCGTGTCTCACCTGAACAACAGGGTCAGATACAACAATACTAACCCGAGTGGGCGAAGCCTCCCTCTCACTAGCATCACCCTCCACCTACTATTTAAAATGAATTAACTAACTATAAAAATTGGTTTACGTATGAAATATTCAAAAATAGAGAGATGTTTAATCTAACCTGATCTGTAGTTCAAACCTCGATTGGAGTGGGTAGATCTGCCACCTCCCTCTC
This sequence comes from Parsonsia alboflavescens, assembly GCA_028571225.1. Classification (NCBI taxonomy): domain Eukaryota; kingdom Viridiplantae; phylum Streptophyta; class Magnoliopsida; order Gentianales; family Apocynaceae; genus Parsonsia; species Parsonsia alboflavescens. The sequence continues at coordinate 25,181 of JAOXNR010008142.1, forward strand.
AAAGGCATCGCCCTCCACCTGCTATTTAAAATAAATTAACTAACGACGAAAATTGGTTCATGTATGCAATAGTCAAAAACAGAAAGATGTTTAATCTAACTTGATCGATAGTCTGGACCTCGACTACAACAAGTGGATCTGTCACCTCTCTCTCACAAACATCTCCTTCCGGCTGTTAGGCACAAAAAATGACAAGAATAGTACCTTCCTTTGTGCATGTGCACAAATGCATCCGACATTGCTTTAAGTTCTCTACTGCATCTACTTTAGGCTTGTCAAAGAAGCCCATCTTCCTTTTGCAAGACAGCTTTTCCCTTTAGTACCGAATAGGATTATTTGTCGCTTTTGTCTCAACTTTTGTCAAAACCTTCCACAATAGGCTGTTCTGGTTGAGTGGTGTGACCCTCATCAAGTATTAGACTGCCAAGCAGCTCAAGGAGAATTTTTTTGAACTTCTCCACCTGTTGCCCCTTCATAGTTTCACCAGGAAAGTACGCATCATTTCAATTCTAAAATGGGGTATTGACTTTCCATCTCTTTAAGTCGTCAGCCCAAGCATGGAGCATGGTAAGTGGAGCCATAATCATAGGACAACAAGTTGGATGCCACGAGGAAAATGATAACCACGAAACTTTCCCCCATACCAGGAGACTATTGCTTGGCATGGGGAAAAGTTCCCTGACTATTGTTGCCCTCGTGATATTCATGATCCATATCTTTGCAAATATAAAAAAATAAATAAATAATTTGCTAGATTAAAGTTAAATTAAGTAAGTGCAATAAATAAAATAGACTCCACACGATTTATTATCATATGAAAAAGTATTATTTAAATCCTAAACATAATATTTCACAGAAAAATCTATAATAATTTATTATTTAAAACCATTGTATAAAACTTTACCCCGATTATTTTAATTTTAAAACATATTATAGTTATAACTGATTATTATTATTTTAGTAGATAGACATTGGTGGAGACATTATAATACTATTATCAAGTACAATGTATTTTTATTTATATATATAAAAAAAAGTTAGGACTATCATTATAAAATAATAAGTATTAAAGTACATTGAATAATTATATTCAATTATACACTGACAGTATAGACTAACAATGTATAATAATAATAAATTATTATAAAGTACAGTGTTAGTTTAATAATAATAATAATAATAATAATTTTTATTTAAGTTACAATTTATTTCATTTTGATTTTAATAGTAATAAATAATAATAATAACATTTTTTATTTTATTTAAAATTTAATAAACTTAAATTTTTATTTAATCTAAAATTTAGTAATATAAATTTTTATTTTTATTAGAATTTTATAAAAATATTAATAATTTAATAATAATAATAAAATAATAATGGACCGACCTTCCATAGATTATTCCAACCTTCAGTGATATTTAAAATAATAATAATGAATTAATAATGGGCCGACCTTCCATACATTATCTCGACCTTCTGTAGATTATCCCGACCTTTAGTGATATTTAAAATAATAATGGGCCAACCACTCATAGATTATCCCGACCTTCTATACATTATCCCGACCTTTTATAGAATATCCCGACTTTCAGTGATATTTAAAATTTTATAATAATAATAATGGGCCGACCTTCCATAGGTTATACCAACCTTCCAAAAATTATACTAACCTTCCATAAATTATCTCGACCTTCCATAGTTTCAACCCAAAAAGTCTATTTCCAACCTTCCTTAATCGTTTATCGGACAAATGTACCTCCAAATAGGCTTAACATTCGTCAAGTATCAACAAAAAAAAATTTTAAAAAAGAAGAACTACAAATTGAAGCATATGATAGTTAAAATTTCCAGTTCAAAAGCAATAAACAAAAAGATGACAGAAATGACACAAAGACTAACTAACAATCACAGCACAACCATTTACATAATCATGGAGGGGAAAAATTTTAAATAACAGAAAGGGGATTTACTTTTAGTCTAAGAGGTGCAGGTGAAACCTTTTCTTTTTATTGCCGCCATCTAGCTTCTTCTTCTTTGACAACGGCAAGCTACCGGTAAACAAATTCCACGGCAAGATGGGAGCTTGAACAAGTGGGTTGTGAGAGTAGATGGACGATTGGGTTTTCATTTTGGGAGGGTCGTTTGAATGGGTTTGTGGAATGTTGGGTGAATGAGGGAACAACAAACCCATTGGAATTCCTAGCAGATTTGGGGAAGGTCAACTCAATGAGGACAAATGGGTCTTTTCCATTTGGTCAGCAATTCTCTTTTCTCAACTTTTGTGTCCGTACCAATTTGGGTATACTGTGAAATTCACTAACTTGAAATGGGTACAATTGAAATGTTTTGAGAAATCGGGTATAATCGACATACCCTATTCAATTTTGAGTATTTTTGGAAATTTCCACTGAATAAGAAGGACTGACCCGGATGAGAGCTTATTTGGATGCTAAAATTAAAATTTTGTGAAAACTTAAATCAGATGACTAAATAACTCAATATTAATTATTTATCCCATTATTGAAAAAAAATTACTCCCTCCTTCCCAAATTAGTTGTCGCTTAAGGAGGGAGTTCTTGTTCCAAAGTTAGTTATCGCTTACACATTTCAGTGCAAAAAAATATATTAGAATTTCTTTTTCTACCCCCTCATTAATCTTACTTTTTTTTCCAAAGTAAATTAAGTATTTCACATATTCCAAAAAAGGAGAGAGAGAAAAGAAAGGTGAAAAGAGATGAGAGGAGAGAGTAATTTGTGAAAATAAAAATAATTTTGAGGAGTAAAACAGTCCAAAATGAATAAAGTTATTATTTCCTTAATATTGTGAGGCCACCTTAAACAACAACTAATGTGGGACAGTGAGAGGCTAATTATATATGGACAACAAATAAGATTTGTTTGATTGGTTAAATAGTCCTAATTTATGATTAGGAGGTTATGGATTCAAAATTTTAAAGATGTACCTCCTATTAATTCATATACTCTTGTTGTCTAAAAATGAATATTATATCTTTACTTGATTAAAATTAGGGAGTATGTTCTACTTTCATAGAGGTACCTCTTTATCCTTCTCATTATTATAATAATAGTATGACATTAAGGATAGTAGATGTAAATCGTTAAACTAAGCATATAATATATAGACAAGAACTAGTATTTCTTAAGTTCCTATATAAAGTAATTTAATACCCCCTATGTCTCATTTTATATGTTTAATTTAGACTTTGCACAAATATTAAGATAAATAATTATTCCTTATAATTATTTTGTATCTAAGGTGTGATCAAGTGGTTCAGAGATGAAGTCTGCATAAGCCTAAACGTGAGTTCGATTCAATCTTTCTGTATATTCTAACCTTTGTGAATTACAAATACTAACGGAATGTCGAGGTGCATGTGAATTAATTCGGACCCGTCAAAAAATATATATTAGGTAATAAAATATTTAGGTAATTTGACTAGAATACCCATCTAATTATTAGAAGATTGGTTTGAAATATCTAAAAGTCTAAGCAATTAGAGTAAAGTATGAGTGGATTATTATTATTTTTTAAAAATTTAAAAGTACAAAATAGAAATTTTATTTTATTGAATACTCTTTTGAAAGTTGAATTATGCTATTATTTTGGAAATTCTTTGTTCAAGTGGACATGAAACATTTGACAGAAGAAGTATTAATGATGGAAAGATGATATATATAAATATTAATCCTTTTTTTTTAACTAATAAAGAAGTTATACATACAATTTAGTAATTCTATACATTGTCACTTCGGGGAAATCTCAGTGGATGAAGGGGCGAACACGAAGATCATAAGTCTCAAGTTCGAATCCCACCAATACCCTCTTGAATCTTGAATAAGTGGAATATCGGGATGCATGGAAATTAACCCGGACACCGCTAATTAAAAAAAAAAAAAGTAATTCGATACATTAAAACAAATTGAGGAGGAATTTTTTTACTAGTTTAAAAAATAAAATATTTACTTTTCATTTAAGATTTAAAATAGAAATAGAAATATTCAATTTTAATTGAAGTAAAGATATTAAATTACAACTTTTTATATAATTTATATAAATATATATATATATATATTTATGTATATAGAACACGTGAACAGAATATGCATCCTTTTATACATTTGTAAGTGGTTACAGTTACACAATACAAATTAAGAAGGTCCTCTTAGTTTAAAGGCAAATTCCTTGCGAGCGAAACCTCTCGACTAGTCACAGATGTCCTTTATGTCCGTAGGGATGTAAAAAGAGGGATATGCACGAACTGGTAGAGGACAGGAGGAGAGGACTATAACGATAGACTGCCAGCTCGGGGAATTGCTCTTGCTGAGACAACCATTGCCGAGCCAGCTTGGAACAATGCCCATGTCTAGATTCGAACAATCGCCAATCGACAAGTCTCCACCCACATCACTCCCGCCGTGCCAACTCGTCTATGCCCCTGGGGGCAAGAAGCTCCTCTTCTTCATTAATAAAAAGGGTACAGGAGAATTCCAACTTTGAAGCAAAGGATCCATCCATTTCCTTTTGGTTACATTTCACCATCGATCTACAATACCTTCCTTCAAATTAGAATGCACAACAATTTATTTCAAAAGATGGTCAGAAGATCCACGAACCTGCAGCTCAGAACAAATATTAATTATTCCCTTTGTGAGGAAATGAATGTCCCATATTTCATTTTGGATTATCTAGAATTGAATGTCTTATTTCTTAAAATAGTAAAAATTTTATTAAGAAAATTGATAATGCAATGTATCAGTGAATTACGTCAAACCTTTTTATTAAAGTGCGTGTTTGTCAAATTGGGACGTTTAATTCCGGATTAATGGAGGGAGTATTATCGTGATGCCTTTCTACTAGATACTTCTTCTACCTACCAACACAAGATTTTTGCTTTGTGATAATTTTAATGACCTAACAGAAGAACAAACTAACAAAGGAGGCAAGTTTTGTAAAAGGTTTATTGTCATTAAAGGGGGAAAATGGCACGTTAAAACCCATAAATATGATCAAATCAATATTATGTCAAACAAAATTCATGATATTTTTATTTTATTAAAAGTGGATCGTTTTTCATTTAAAATAAAAATGGAAAAGGTTATTATTATTATTTTTTTAATTCATGCATTTTTTTATAAATAAATGATAAGTAGTGCGTAAAATAATACAATATTAGTAGCCTAGCTAATATATAGTGAAAAAGAATTTTATATAGAATTACTTTCCATTTTTCATCTTTCCTAATCATAGACATACTCAGTTAGGTCCACAGTGCTTTGTTGTTCCTGATCCGCTGGGGGAGCTGCTCTCCTTAGTGGGTTGGCGGTTGCCCCTTGAGCGCTTTCGCCTGTCATTTCTATTAGGCTACGACGAGGGGGCATCCTTGTCCCAAGAGGAGTTTGCAGCGAGCTCCCCTGCTCTTCAGGGACGGCACCCTGAGCCTGGCTCTTAGAGATGGCCGCTTATCTTTTAGGTAGTACCTTTTTCCGTTGTTGATTGTTTCACTGAGATCGATCACCAGTAGGGTTCTCACTCCTTGTGACCATTGCTCTGGTTGACCTACATCATTGCACAGGGGGTCGATTCTTGCTTTTAAAGGTTGAAGCCTATCTAGCTGAGTATGCTTGGTTTGGCTCCTGGGCAACTGTGTGTCCCTTCGGAAGGAGTCGGAGTACGCCCAATGGAAACGTAATCTCCCCTGCTAGAGATCCCTTCTAGGGCCACCACCATTGTTTCCATTAGATATACAAGCATGGATATTTGTTTTCCTGTAGATCTTTGTGGCCTGAGGGGCTTGGAGGTTTTGGCATTCGTCGTGAGATCTGGGTGTCTCTGGTGCGACCCTTCTTGTGCTGGCCTTTGGTTGGCCGAGACTTTCTGGGGTGGGCCGGACTGTGCCAACGATTGCTGGCCTTGTTGTGCGCTGGGGCCTACATTGCCGTCAATAACGGCTTGTAAAGGTGGTGGTATTTCAGGCACTATCTTTCTAGTGCGTAATTGCGTCATGGTCGGTGACCTGCGACGGTGTGGCAATTGAACACAAGAAGGCTGCGACTGAGCCATCAAGACTGTTTTATCTGTTTTTGTGTATGGGAAAAAGGCTAGGCTTTTTTGTTACAGTTTCCAAAGACGACGCCAGAAATGATGGGATCCAAAAGAGTTGGACCGGGGTCACCCCACAAATCCTAATGGAGCTCCATAGCCTAAGAAGATGAGAAAAAGAGCTCACCGGAGAGCGCTGTCGCCCAAGGAAGAGCTCCGATGCCTAATTTAGTATTTTGGGAGAGTTTTCCAGTCAAGAAAGCTAGAAGACTTAGTTCTATATGTCTTTTTCCTCCTTAGACTGATAGTGTGTTTTGTTTTAGTAGAGAGAGAGAGAGAGAGTCCGTTAGCTCCTAGAATTTGGCTTTGTATTACTTAACAATAGGTAGTTAGGATAATTGTGGGATTCAGTTAAATCCCGCCAATAGCTCCTAAGATCATGGAGTTTCCCTGGAATGAGAGATCTTGCCATTCACTTCTCTGTGAGAGCAATGAACTCACTAACCAACCTTCAGACCAACTTCACGACCTCCCCGTGGATGTCGAAAATCTCGAACATCTCTTCTGTTGAGGTTGCTCCGAGTGATCCTTGGCTCCTTAGAGTGGTTAGGAGTCACGCACTGGTGGTCGTGGCATGGAAGATTTATGATTCGGATCGGAACTTGCCAGGTCGAAGTCGAGGTTTGGCAAGAGCTCAGCTTGAGCTCATTTGGGAGGTCAATGGTGACCACTTGTCCTCGTTGACTCTATGAGTCTGACTTTCAGGTATTAAAGGCATGGGGTCCTCTGACTCATTTGGATTGACTTCTATCCGGGTTGAGTTGACTAGTTCGGATCGTACCCATTTCACCCATCGCATAGACATACTCAATTTACAAAGTTCGATTACAAGCTCTATAACGTGAAATTCAAAAATCACGATGAGCTCTAAACCTCACGATCCCTTTTCTGTGGAGTCAGATCATCTGGAATGGAGTGTCAAGTAAAAACGCAAGGCATCGAGTGATACAACGATAGAAACCTTTTTTATCTTTACTGCTTCTACCGGCATGATGCTAGAAACCTCATCTATCTCATTTAATATGTTTAATTTAAACTTTGCACAAATATCATTACACAAATATTAAGATAAATAATTATTCCATATAACTATTTTGCACCCAAGGTGTGATCGAGTGGTTCAGAGTTAATCTTGCATAACACTGATTGTGAGTTCAACTTAATCTTTTTGCATATTCTAACCTCGATGAATTGCAACTACTAATGAAATGTCAAGGTATGTACAAATTGATCAGGACACGGTTAAAAAAATTATTAGATAATAAAACATTAAGGTGATTTGACTAGATTACCGTTCTAATTATTAGAAGATTGGTTTGGAATATCTAAAAGTTTAAGTAATTAAAGTATTAGTGGATTATTATTTTCTAAAAAATTTTAAAAGTGAAAAATAGAGAAAAAAAATGATTAAATATTCTTTTGAGACTTGAAGTATAATGTCATTTTGAAACAAAATTCTTTGTGGACATGAAATATTTGACAGAGGGACTAAAAATGATGGAAACAAGATATATATGAATATTAATATTTTTTTGTTATCTAATAAACAACTAATACCTACAATTTAGTAATTCGTTTATTCGGGACATCTCGAGGGTGGAGTGACGAGTGTGAATACCATAAGTTTTGAGTTCGAATCAAGAAGGAATTTTTTTATTATTATTAATTTTAAAAATAAAATATTTACTTTTCATTTATGATTTAAAATGAGAATAGAAATATTTAATTTTAATTGTACTAAGTATGTTAAATTACAACGTTTTATATAATTATTATATATATAGAAAGCGTGAACAGAATGTACATCCTTTTATATAAATATAAATATATATATATATATATATATATATATATATATATACACGGTTTTGCTAAGGCGCGTTCCAACCGTTACCGTAACGGAATTCTTGCTACAGTGCTCATGCAG
>JAOXNR010008153.1:0-12406 GCA_028571225.1 Parsonsia alboflavescens
TTGTGGGTTCGACCCTACTTGCCCTAACTGCATTAGTTTTGGTAGATAGGTTTAATTTGTTCATGTTACGACGCACGGTCAAAAACCTTAAAGGAGGAAGAAAACATCCGCAGGAGATGGAATGCTTGTGCTGGATTCAAAGGGGAAGCAGTAAGAGGAAGCTCTATGAAACTCTGATAGTAAGAGGCGTTTAAGAATATCCTTAAGATTTGGGAGAATCTGAATTTGGATCAAACAAGGAAACTGGGGAACTTCAAAGCGAGTCAGATCCCCCTGATCCGGGGTGGGTTGACGGTTCAGAAACCTAACCCCCCCCCCCAGCTCTTCCTTAAAAATAAAAAAAAAAATAAAAAAAAACAGCAAAGTGATGCGGGTCGGAGCTGTCGAAACCCAAACCAGGCAATCTTTAGAGATCTTCTCACAAATTTTATAGCAGATGCTTCCTCTTCACTTATCGATATCTCCTTCTTGGCCAACTCTCTTTCTTGGATTTAACACGCTAGTCCATGGTTCCTGTGGCCACTCTCCTAATAGCACTTCCGCATGGACTCATCTTGAAAAGAACGCTGAGATTCTTTAGAGGATTCTTCTTTAGTGGTGCTCTAGAAGTCACAGCTTAGAGACGATAGCCCATGAATACCTGAAAGCTCGATCGAAGACCTGGAGATGGTAGCTCTTAATACCTGAAGGTCAGACCTACAGCCTGAATATGGTAATTTCTAACACCTGAAGGGAGGATTCCAGGCCTCAAGATGGTGATCCTCAATGCTTGAAGGCCAGACTTGCAACCTATAGATGGTAATCTAGAATACCCAAAGGTCATTTTGGCAAGTCCAGAGGAGTGAGTGGGCAAAAACTTTCAACCACTACCCTCATGGGTCATGGACCCCGAGGTCACTGACCTCCGAATAAGTGGGACAGAAACTCACAAGACCATGACCTGCGACCTTGTGAGTTCCAACCTCGCTCATGTACCTGTCATACCGTGACCAGGGGTGCATGACTCTGCTCGAAATCGAAAAATTATAAAGCCAGCTCGTAGCTCTCAACCAGATACATGAATGCAAAGGTACCCCAGAAGTTTGCCACTGCAAGAAATCGACAGACACAGTGGTGACAATGGCATGAAGATGGTAATTTAGGTACCAACGACCAAGGAGCTCGCCAGGCCTAAAGGGGGGTAATAATTTGAGAAACAGGCAAGACCCGAACTAAAAGGTCAACCCGAATGAGCCAAAGGGCCCCGTACCTTCAAATACCTGAAAGTCAGACTCACGGAATCAATGAGGATGGGAGGGCAGGCAACTCACCACCACTGACCTCTTAGGTTGTAGGCCTAGAGGTCACCGACCTCCTAATTGAGCTCGGGCAAAGGTCTTGCCAAACCTCGACTTCGATCTGGAAAACTTCAGTCCAAATCATAAATCTTCCATGTCGCGACCACTGGTGCGCGACTCCTAGTCACTCCAAGGAGCCAAGGGTCACCCGACGAGACCTCACTAGAAGAGATGTTCGAGTTTCTCAATGTCCACGGGGAGGTCATGAAGTTGGTCTAAAGGTCGGCTAGTGAACTCACAGCTCTCACAGAGATGTGAATGGGAAGATCTCTCGTCCCAGGGAAACTCCGAGATCCCAGGCGCAATTGGCAGGATTTGATTAAATTCCGTCGTTATCTTGATTATCGACGGCGATTTAAAGGGGTACCAAATTTCAGGAGGTAACGGATCATTCTTCTGATTACTTAAACAAAAATACCCAGTCAGTCTAGGGGACAGATAGGGAAAAACTCTCTTGCTTTCTTGAGAACAATCCTTATTGGAAAACTTTCCTTGAATACTAATTTAAGCATCGGAGCTCTTCCCTAGGCGACAGCCCACTCCGGTGACCTCTCTTTCTTATCTTCTCAAGCTGCTGACAACGGAGCTCCATCAAGATTTGCGGGGTGATCCGACCCAACACTTTTGGACCCCATCAGTTATATACAAAATTTATAATATAAAAAAAAATTAAAAAGGTTATACGATTTGAATTCATGGGTTAGAGTTAAGGATGAAAACTATACAATCCATAGTCCTATCGTAACCCTGCTGGGTTCTAATTTCTAAAATCCTAACCCCAACCCTCAATTTTTTTAATCAACTCTAATCCCATCCTTTAGGGGTGAATTGACCTCCTATTCGGATTCAACCCTAATCCATTGAATTCCCTATATAGAATAAAATGTGATATCGCATATTGTTAAAAATTCTTTTTATTACCTTTTAAAATATTTTGTTATATTTTAAAAATAATCATAGCATTGAAGATAACAAATAAACATCAAAATAATAAATAAACGTGTAGTTTTATTAAAATATCAAAAGTTACAAAAATGCAAACATCAAAATGCCTGAAACCATTATAATCATAACTCTCACATTAACCTATTAGACTAAAGCCTTCGTTGAAACTCGCTAACAACTCACATAAAATAAAATCAATCCTTTGCTCGAACATCTTTAAAATCCAAAAAAGACAAATCTCAATTGCCCTTCACAATTAAATCGAAAATAAATCTATACACTCACCAACTATTTTCGTCAATTTTATCTATCTGACGTTGTAAGATTTAGCTCACTCCAATCAAAATAAAAAAATTTATACTACCCAAAATTAAATGTTCCCTCAACTAACGGATGTGTAACTCGACCTCAAACTAAAACATATTCTTTCAAATCAGATACTTCATATGCAAGTTCTTTTGGAATCATTTTTAAAAAATATAAATATCTGAGCAATCAAAAAATAATGATTTAATAAAAATAATTAGATAAGGATCAAAATAAATCATGTATTTTTAAAATTTTGTACAAAATAAGTATTTATAACAAAAAGAGGAGTAACCTAATGCTCACCTCGTCAATTCTCAGATCTAAATCTCAGCCCAATCACTTCCGAAATCCATCTAAATCTCACCCAGACAAGATCAAATCTCTAATTAGAACAAAGAAGATCAAAATCCAATGTTTAATGCAATTATGGATAAATAATCTTATTCCTATGATGCGATTCTTAAATATCTAATTTCTTGTCTTGCATAAGATTTCATTAAGAGTTGTCTTTACATACAATGAATCTGAGAAATGTATGTTAAATCTCAATATCAAATTTAAATTATTCGATGAATGTAAAGGTAAAGTATAAATCTCTCTATAATTTGCACAAGCAGGAATTTATTTTTATAAGATAGACTATTTAAATTTTAGTTTCCCCTAAAAATAATTTTATTAACTCTTTGCATTCTTTCTTTAAACGCATTTTTTTCCTTTCAACATTCATCTTCAAAACAAGCACTAATATTAATTATAAAATTGTCATAAAAAATTCTCTTCTCCATTAAAATAATTGCTCCAAATTTCACATGTTTATTACAAAACATATTCAATGAATATGAGTCAAGGAAAGTGAGACTGAGAGTATTCAAAGATCATTAAAACAAAAAACAAAAAACAAAAAAATTTCACAGTTCGGAGGCTTCCTTTTTTATATATATAGAGAGTAGATTACCCGTGCCTTACACGAAGTTTTGATTAAAAAAAAAATTGATATTATTTAATACTATTAATATTAAATATCTATATATTATCTAAAACAGCTTTATTGTAGAGCTGTAATGTGTTTAAATACAATAGATAAAGGGAAAACAAATTTGAAAGGAAATGAAAATTGGAAAGACATGAAAATAAATTAATTAAGATCTGAAAAAATGGAAACTAACGACTCATGTCAGTAGGATTCTGTCCATATTTTTTCATTTTTTTCTTTTTCTTATTGATGGGTCCGAAATGGACTCCGGGTCACCCCACAGATCCTGATGAAACTCCGCAATCAGCAGCCTGAGAAATAAAGAGAAACGGTCACCAGAGTGTACTGTTGCTCAGGGAAGAGCTCTGATGCTTAAGTTAGTATATATGAGAGATATGGAAGGTAAAGCCCCGTTCTCTGTCCAACCTCAGAGTTGCTTATTCCTCCCTTTTTTTTTTTCCTTTGACTGATTGTGTATTTTAGGTTAAGTAGTCAAAAGAGAAAGTCTGTTACCTCGTGGATTTCTGCTCTATATTACGTAACTGTAGGCCATTAGGATAACTGTGGAATTCTATTCAATCCACCCAATTGCTCCTGGAATCATGGAGCTTCCCTGGGACGCGAGATCTTACGAGAGCTACGAGCTCGCTAACCAACCTTCAGACCAACTTCGCGACCTCCCCGTGGATGTTGAGTGTCTCGAATATCTCTTCTAGTGAGGTCGTGCCAAGTAGTCCTTGGCTCGTGGGAGTGATTAGAACTCTCGCAAACTTGGTCGTGGCATAGAAGATTTATGAGACGAGTTGGGAGTTACCAGGTCGTGCGCCAAGCTTTGGTTGTACCTCTCTCGAGGTAACCTCTAGGTTGATGACCTGGAAGGTCGGTGGTAGCAAGTCGCTGCCCACCTTTCCTCGTTAACTTAGTGAGTCTGACTCTCAGGTATTGAAGGCAGGGGGCCTTTGGCCCTTTTGAGCTGACTTATCCTGGTTGTACCCGTTTTACCCCTTTAGGCCCAGCGAGCTCAGAGGTCGTTGGTGCCTAAATTACCATCTTCAAGTGGTAGCCGTTAATGGATCCGTCGATTCCTTGTAACGACTAGCTTTGGGGGTACCTTTCAATTCGCGTCTCTGGTTGAAAGATGCAAGCTAGTTAATTATTTTTCAGCCTCACGCGGAGTTGAGCACACTTGGTCACAGTATGGAAGGTACGTGAGCAAGGTCGGGGCTCACGAGGTCGTAGTTTGTGGTCAGGTGAGGCCTCTGTTGTGCTCATCTGGAGGTCGATGGTAAGAGGTCAATGCCCACTTGTACCTCAGGACTAGCAAATCTGACCTTTAGGTCTTAAGAATTACCATCTCCAAGTCATGAGTTTGACCTTTAGGCATTAAAGATTGCCATCTCGAGGTCGGGGACCTGACCTTCAGGTATTTAGAGTTGCCATCTCTAGGTCATGGGCCTGAGTTTCAAGTATTTAGAGTTACCACCTTCAAGCCGTGAGGCTATCCTCCAGGCATTATGAGCTGCCATCTATAGGATGCGACCCTTGAAAGATCTAACTGTTTTCTTGCGACTGCTCGTGAGGCTCACCTTTAGGTATTGAGAGTTACCATCTTGAGGTCGCGGCTCTTTCAAAAGTTGTGCTATTTTCTCACAACAACAATTTTTGAGAGAAGATTCATTCTTTTAGTTTTGGGAAACCGTTGGGCAGTCTAAACTGGAAAGTCGCCCCGCTTTATTTTTAGCAACATTCGACCTAAAGAAACGGCCCACTTTTATTTTGGGTTCTGAGCCGACGACCTGCTCCAGAACTGGGAAAATTGGCCCACTTCAGTAAATCCAAGGTTTCCTTATTCAATATAACTTGAATACCTTCAAATTTGGGATTTACTTGAACCTCCATTTATCTTCCAAGGGTTTTACAGAGCTTTCAACTTAGGGCTTTCTCCTCCTCCTATGGGCGTTATGCTTTCCCAAGATCATCTTTCTTTCTCCAGGACTTCATTGGGTGAGTTTTCTTTCTCTTCTGAAAAAATATTACCTTTTTTCTCTTTTTGATATGTCAATTGCGTCCACCTCTCCGTCTTCTGTATCTGGTATCCCCTTCCTCCAAACTGGAGAGACAACACCTTCTTCTTCCTTCGTCGATCTGGAAAACGGGGATTTTTATTTTTCTCCAGTGTGGACTAGAGCTCCCTTAGTAAAAACTGAAACCCTTGAGCTCTCCGAAATAGAAGCATATTCTCTACCTCCTTCCTTGAACCCCGGTCTTATTTTTGAGCTTTGCGGTGAGTTGGGACTAGGGAAGGGCAAAATTGTTGCTACCGAAGACCATGAGCGTGCTTACAGTAAGCGTGACGAACATATAGTCCTTTATGCTTCTAGCCTCAGGGGATGGGTTCTCCTATCTCACATTCATCATTTGTTTTTTAACCTTGCCTTCTTTATGCGCTTCTCCCTAGCCCAGCTTGTACCCAACTCGTTTTAGACAGTAGTTGCTTTCATCACGACCTATCATCTTCATCGAGTTCCAGTTTCTCTGGAGCTTTTCAGATGTTTTTATAGGTTGGGGGTCTCCTCAGCGTCCAAAGGTGCTAAGGAGTACCTTTAGTTTTCTCCTCGGCACAGGCTAGTTGGTCCTTTCCAGTCTTCTGCGGGGGAGTGGAAATCCTCTTTCTTCTTCGTTCGCATTCCTGACCATTTAGTTCGTTCTGAGGCTTACCCAGATTAGAACCTGAACGGCTCAATTTTCAATGAGCTTTTTGACCTCTCCATTGATCTGGCCGAGCATAGGGACTTTCTTTTGGATCTAGTCAATTCCAGCTAGCCCTAGTTTGACCTGAGGTCTTCCTTTGCTCAGCTGGTTTAGGAGAACCGGTAGAACGCAACCTTTCTTCCCTCAAAAAAACTGTTGGGATATCTTCTTTTGGTAGGAAATCTCCACGTGTTTACTGAATTTTGGCTCTCACTATCCTGGCCCAAACAGCTTTCCTTCTTGTTTTTTTACAGTAATGAAGGCATCAGAGTGGCTTCGTGCTTCTGGATCTTCTCGAGCCACTAAAGGTAGAGGTCAGAGCCCTACTGGTCCCTTCCCTGCCTATGCCCCTCCTGTCAGGATTCCCATTCCCCGAGGTAGGGAAAGGGCGGCGGTGGCTAAGAGGACTCGAGGGACCTCCAAACGAGATTCCACTACTGCTGGGATGGGGCCCTCTGATAGGAACATTAAGATTTCAACCTCCTCATCTCCCCCTCTTCCCAACTAGTGAAGAAAACTGCTCCCAGCCCTTCTAGGAAGGGAAAAGCCTTGACTACCTCCAAGTCTCAACTAGCATTCCTAGGATGCGCCATGGAGGAGGTCGTTGGGACCTTTAAGAAGCTGGGAGGTGCTACCTTGGCCTCCCGCACCACTAAGGCAGCTGCAAGGTGGGTCCCTGATCTTGCCATGGAGGTGTCAGACTCTTTGCTACAATGGCCCTTAATCCTTTTTGATGGAATGCACTCCGTCAATTGACCAGGAAATTTGTCGGCAACTCATAGATGAGGAGCTTGATAGGTTTGGTGCCTCCATTCTTGCCACGGTGAGCTTTACGCAACCTTTCTGTCTACCTATGTCTAACTTTGTTCTATTTTGATTATGCTATTTGACCCCTTCCCTTCTTCCTTTGCAGGGCCATGTTGTTTTTGGCGAGCAGAAGAGAAGGGAGGCTATGAGGGCCAAAAAGGATCAGGAGTTTGCCTCCTTGCTTTCTGAGTTGCAGGATGCTAAAGTTTGCTTGGAGAAAGAGGTTGTCGATCTCACTGCCTCTGCTGACTTGTCCAATTCTTCTGTCGAGCATTCCAAGCAACTTCTTGTCGCATGCCAAAAGGATATTGCAGAAGCTAAGGCTGCCAATGACACCATCTCCAAGGTTCTAGACACAGTTGAGAAAAAGGCAACCGAGCAGGATGAGCATATCAAGACGCTCAAGGCCAGGTTGGATGAACTCCAGGGGCTCTGGGATGAGGAAGGCAGCTTGGTGCTAGAACGGTTTCATGAAGTCCCCGCTTTCCAGAAGTACGTGCAGTCTCTGCTGAGGCCCTAGCTGATCCTTCTGTATGCCGAGGTGATTGATGACCTTAAGGGGCTCAATCCGGGGATGAGAACTAACTCAGATTTTGATGCTAATTTTTATCATCCGAAATTGGCTGCTCCTCTCCCCTGGCAGCAGGAAAGCCAAAAGCAGGCTTCCCTTGAAGAAGTAGTTGCTGCTGAGACCCTGACTTCGGTTGGTCAGGCTGATGAAGGCTCAGATCCGTAAAGGAAAGCTCCTATTAAGGCTACCCCCGAGTTCGAGGAGATCCTGGACATCACCCCTCGAGCTATGGTTTCTCCTGAGGGTAATCCTTCGTTCTTGGGCACAAACGCTTTTGACAAGATGTGTCCTCAGCTTATGAATGATTATTTCGGGGAAGGTACTTGAACTTTTCCCTATTTTCCTGCTTGCTTCCAAAGTTACTTTATCTGATCATGTCGTTGGCTTGTATAACAGGAACTTCAAATGCAGCCCCTCCGAGCAACCATGTGGCTCCTCTGAGCAGCCTTATCCCAGCTAGTATCCCAACTGGAGAAGAGGAAGATAAGGATGATGTGCCCCTTGTGCGACATTCTCGAAAATAGTCCCTGCCTTTCTCTAGTTTAGGACTTTTAACTCTTTATTTTTCCCAAGTACAATGAATATTCTACAGAGGTCTGTTTGTGGCCTTCTATTTTTCTTTCTTTCTTTCTTTTATACAACTGCTTCATTCTTTTCTGCCAATGCTTTGAGCTTTATACTTGCTTCACATTTGCAATTTTTCAACAATTGCGTAATATATTTTGGCACAATAGCAAATCACATAGGCATAATATCCACATAAGCCTTAACAATTTAGCTTTAATCTTGTGCTTTGTTGAATCTAAATTGTTGAGGTCTCTATTGTGTTGGGTGAGGTCCTTTAAACCAGTCCTCCCGAGCTTAATTGACGATTCGATGAGGTCTACAACGTCTTAGATGTCCTTTGGGCATAAAACTTCTGTAGATGGCAAGCATTCCGGGGCCTTAGGAGTCGCCTTCCTTCAAGGTTAGCAAGCTTGTAACTTCCTCCTTTGTGTACCTCTTGGCTTATGTAAAATCCTTCCCAACTTTCTTGCTCTTGGTCAGTTGCCCTTGTTTGCCAACATCTGATCTTTTGAATACCATTTCTCCAACCGTGAAATGTCTTTCTTTCACTCTTTTGTTGAAAAAATTTATTACTTGCCTTTTGTAAGTTCTATTTGCTTCCATTGCTTTGTTCCTAACATTTTCGAGAAGGTCAAGGTTTGCCCTTCTCTCCCCCTCATTTAAAACTGAATTGTATTTGGTTAGTTTTAAAGATTTCATTCCAACCTCAACTAGCATTATTGCTTTTGCTCCAAAGCACAAGCTGAATGGAGTTTCTCCAGTAGCCTTTCTTAGCGTGGTTCTGTATGCCCATAGGATACTTGGCATTTCATTTGGCCAGTCAACCTTTCGACCTTCTTTCTTGACCTTGATGAGTCTCTTCTTGAGTCCTTCCAGAATGGTCCTGTTTGTGACCCCAGCCAAGCCATTGGCTTGGGGATCAGCTACAGAGGTCAACCTCTGTTCAATGTTGAGACTTTCGCAAACGGTCTTGAATAGGTCGCCAATGAATCGTCGCCCATTGTAGGATATGATAGCTCGAGGAATGCCAAATCTACAAACAATGTTCCTCCATACGAATGACTAGACTTTTGGTAATGAAATTACTGCCATGGGTTCTGCTTCAACCCATTGGGTGAAATACTCCACAGCAACTATGAGGAACTTTACACCCCCCCCCCCCCACTCCTTTTGGGAATGGTCCCAAGATATCAATGCCCCATATATCGAAAGGCACTGATGTGTTGATCGACTAGTACTAGTAGGTGGTAGGTGTGATTTGCTTCCGCATAATTGGCAGCTCGCGCACTTCTATATTGCCTCCTCAATGTCTGAAACCATTGAAAGCCAATAATATCCTGTCCTTAGGATTTTCTTGATAGCGGTTTTAGCTCCTATGTGTGATCCACATATTCCGTTGTGTACCTCTTCAATGACATACTATCCTTCTCCTTTGCTAAAGCATTTTAGAATGGCCCAAATGTTTGACCTTCTGTATACCTCGTCAATTCCTATTAGGACGCAGCGAGGTACCCATCTCCTCACTCGGCGAGCTTCTTTTGCTTCTTGCGGGAGGTCACCATGCTTAAGGAATCTGTAGATTGGATATCTCCAGTCTGCCTGATCCAAAATGACCAAACCCTCCTCTTGAGCTATGCTGGGAGAGTGCAACTGTACTACGAGCAGCTCAACATTCATTCCAACTACCTCTCGGTATACTTTGGACAGTGTGTCTGCTTCTGAATTTTGCTCTCTGGAAATCTGCTCTATTAGGAAATAGTCAAGCGTAGATACCATATCCCTTACTCTTCTGAGATATTTGATCATGTTGTTTTCTCTCGCTTTATATTCCCCAGCAACTTGGCTGGCTATGATCTGTGAATCTATTTTGACATGCAGTTTCTGCACTTTGAGAGCTTTTTTAAGTCTTAGACCTGCTAAGAGAGCTTCATACTCGGATTCATTATTTGAGGTTAGGAAGTTGTACTTCACAGAGTAAGGGAATCTCACTCCTTCAAGGCTGATCAGCACGATTCCCACACCTGAATTCTCTTTCTCCGTGGAACCATCTGTATGCATGCTCCAGATATTGTCTTCATAGGGCATGGCGAGCTCCAGTGGAGCTCTGGTACACTCTTCTACGAAGTCTGAGAAAGTTTGAGCTTTGATGGCCTTCCTTGGCTCAAAGTTGATTTGATAACCTGAGAGCTCGAGGGACCACTTCATTGTTCTGCCTGATAGTTTAGGTTTTGCCAGAGCTTGCTTTAGTGGTAGGTTGGTTAAGACTCCTATAGGGCAAGCTTCAAAATACGGCTTTAGTTTCCTTGAAGTAATAATGATAAGGTGCAAGAACTTCTCGAGGTCCAAATATCTAGTTTCTGCACCTCGGAGCAAACGACTAACATAGTAGACAGGGAAGCGCTAACCTGACCTTTCTACTAATAGGACCGAGATGACTGTCTTCTCAGTCGCAACTAGATACATGTAAATTTCCTCACCCGACCTCAAAGAAACGAGCTGAGGGGGCTTTCCTAAGAAGTCCTTTAGTCTCACAAAAGCAGTTAGGCAACCTTCGGTCTACTGGAAGTCCTTTGGCTTCTTTATGGAGCCATAGAATTTCTCCTCCTTGTCCGCCATTTTGCTAATGAAACACCCCAGTGCCTCCATTTTTCCTGCCAGGTTCTGTACCTCCTTAAGGTTTATGGGAGGCTCCATATCCAACAGAGCTTTGATCTTGCCTAGGTTGGCATCAATGCCTCTCTCCGTGATCATGAAACCAAGGAATTTGCCCGCTAAAACTTCGAAGGTACACTTCTCCTGATTATGTTTCATGTGAGCAGCTTTCAGGGTCTGAAAAGTTTCCCTGATGTCTTCGATAAAATCTTCTGAGGTCTTGGACATGATCACTATATCATCTACATAGACCTCAATGTTCCGCCCTAGTTGTTTCTTGAAAACCTTGTGCATTGCTCGCTGGAATTCAGCTCCTTCGTTTATCAGGCCGAAGGGCATCTTGGTGTAGCAATAGATCCCGACCTCTGTGATGAAGGAGGTTTTCCCCATGTCCTCAATGGCCAATGGGATTTGGTGGTATCCCTTGTAAGCATCCAGAAAGCATAGCCACTGGTGCCCGGTTGTTGAGTCCACCATCTAGTCTATGCTAGGAATTGGGTAGGAGTCCTTCTGGCAGTACTTGTTGAGTGTGGTGAATTCACACACATCCTCCATGTCCCTTCCTTCTTCGGGACCACAACTGGGTTGGCCAACCATTCATGGTATACTACTTCCTTCGAAATTCCAGCATCAAGAAGAGCTTAGACTTCTCGAGCTATGACCTCATTGGGCTCAGGGGTGAAGGTCCTCTTCTTTTGTTTCATCGGTTTGACCCCTGGCCTGAGCCCGACCAGATGTTCA
Organism: Parsonsia alboflavescens; assembly: GCA_028571225.1. NCBI lineage: Eukaryota > Viridiplantae > Streptophyta > Magnoliopsida > Gentianales > Apocynaceae > Parsonsia > Parsonsia alboflavescens. The sequence goes on from JAOXNR010008153.1 coordinate 11,654, forward strand.
GCAATTTCTCGATTGACCCTTTCGAGGTCACTGGGTTGCTAGGCGAAGACCTTCAAGTTTTCTTCAAGGGAATCTACTAGCTTCCCTTTGATTTTTGGAAGTAAAAGCTCTCCAATATGGATCCCCTTCTCAAGGAGTTTGGGGTTAAGGAAGACTTTCTCTCCTCTGCCGAAAGCCTGGATCCGAAAGTGGTCATCCTTCTTTGGGAGATCAATACATTCCTCCTGCATGACCTCTGGCATGCTTTCTTCGTTACCCTCAGCTAGGTAACATTCGGCAGTAGCTTGTCTATCTCCGTCAAAGACGATCCAGGTGTCCCCAACCTAGATTCTCATGTTGTAATTGAGTAGGGAGATTTCTGTTCTCAGGTCCACGACCCCCCTTCGGCCAAGGATGGCATTGTAAGTTCCGGGGGCACCACAACCATCCAGTCCATCATCTCTGTGATTTCCCGGTCATCCACATCGACCATGGTTGGGACCCGTAAGATTCCATCAGCATAAGTTGTGCTACCGTTGAAACTGGTCAGAGCCATGTCTAACTTCTTTAGTGAGCTGCTATCAATTCCCATTTGATCGAAAGCTTTGCGATACAAGACATTAACAGCACTCCCCGTGTCTACCAGAATTTTTCTCTCCAGGAAGTTACCAATCTAGAGTGACACTATCAGGGGTTCTGACTTTCTGGGGGGGGGGGGGGGGGGGGGGGGGGGGGGGGGGGGGGGGGGGGGGGGGGGGGGGGGGGGGGGGGGGG
>JAOXNR010008153.1:12416-33223 GCA_028571225.1 Parsonsia alboflavescens
GCAGTTCTGCCCCCGCCCCCCCCCCCCCCCGAGCTTGCTTGGACCTCTTTTCGATGGCATTTATCTCTCCAATTGGAAGTCTCGGATTGTACGGTGCTGCTGGTGATGGATTTGCGAGGGCCTGCGTTCTTGGCCAAAAACTCTTGCAGATGGCCCTCCTTTATCAGCTTTTCATCCTCACGTTTGAGGTCGAAGTAGTCCTCCGTGAGATGGCCATGATCCTTATGGTAGTGGCAGAATTTTGATGAATCTCTTTTAGCCACAAAACTTTTCAGAGGCCTCTTTTCTCCATAACCACCTTGATTTCTGCTCGTGACAACTTGAGTGGAGTGGTCATGAGGTCGGGAATGGTTTTTCTCCTGTTTTCTAAGGTCCCTCCTTTGGGGTGAGGGTCTTTCCTATCCCGCTTTGATTTTTGAGGGCTCTTCGGATGTCCTCTGTTGTCTTTTTCAATGGCTAAGGTGAAGCTAGGGATCTTCTTCTGGATAGCTGTTTCCTCAACCTTGATCAGTTTTTCTAGGAGTGTTTGCAGCTCCTTGATTGTTTTTACTGGCTCCTCATCTAGTTAGAGGGCTACGTACCCCATTGCAACCCTGTTTGAAGGCAGTGATATAGATGGCATCATTTATCTGCTCAATCTCCACTGCTTCGTCGTTGAAATGATTGTAATAGCTTCGAGTGCTCTCACCAACCTTCTGTTTTATGAGGAAGAGGTCGTTGATATCTTTTTCACACCTCATGCTGCTCTGGTAGTTCTTCAAAAATAGCTCTTTCAATTGTGTCCAGCTTAAGATGCTTGCCTCAAGAATGCCCTCGAACTAGGACTAGGCTTTTTTGGTCAATGTTAACCGAAAGGCTCTGCACTTGACGTGGTCGGGGTGCTCATACATCTCCATGTAGGAGACATACTCATCAATGTGCTGCTGAGGTTCCCCAATACCATCGTATTTTTTCTTCTGTTGTGGAGCTTTGAAGCCTGATTTCATCCTTGCTGTTCGCATGCTGTGGACAAATGGCAAAGGCTCGGTAAGGCCCACTGTGCTCGGTAGTACCTTATTGCTGGAGGGAGTAGCTCGCGTTGGTGGATTGGAGGCTACCCCTCGAGCATTTTCACCTGTCATTTCGATCAGGTACGACGAGATGGCATCCTTGCTCCAGGAGGAGTTCTTAGCGACCTCCCCTGCTCTTTAGAGTCTATATTCTGCCGATGGCTCTGTGGGATTGCCGCTCCATTGAGCCTGTTTCTCAGGTCGTACCCCTTTTCATGGCTGAGGGTTTCTCTGAGCTCGGTTACAAGTTGAGTTCTTCCTCTCTGTGACCTCTCTTTTACTTGACCTACTTCCTAACCTAGCTCGTTGCACAGGAGGTCGGGCCTTACCTCTGAAGACTGAAGCCGACTTGGCTGGGTGCATCTAACTGAGCCTCTGGGTGGCTGTGAATCCCTCCGGGACGGCTCTGGAGTGCACCCGGTAGATACATAATCTGGTCTGCTAGAAACTCTTTCTAGAGCCACCACCATTCGTTCCACGAGAGATGTTGAAATTGACATCCGTGTTCTCCCATATCTCTGTGGTTTGGAATCATTGCTATTGAAAATAGGACTAGGGTGTCCCAGTTGCGACCTTTCTTGCATAGGCAGAAGGTTGACTGGGATCCTCTGGGATGGATCAGACGATACCGACTATTGGTGATCCTGCTATGCACCAGGCAGTGGATTATTATTAAAGGCGGCCTGTGCCAGAGGTGGCACTTCGAGTACTGTTTCACCAGTACACAATTGTGTTCAAGTAGGCGGCCTACCACGGCCTGGCGGTTGAAAACGTGAAGGCTGAGACTGAGCCATCATGATTGTTTTTATTTGTTTGTATGGAAAAAAGGGCTAAGCTTTTCGTTTCCGTCATCCGATAGACGGCGCCAAAAGTGATGGGGTCAGAAATGGACTCTGGGTCACCCCACAGGTCCTGATGAAGCTCCGCTGTCAGCAGCCTGACAAATGAAGAGAAACTGTCACCGAAGTGGGCTGTCGCCCGGGGAAAAGCTCCAATGCCTAAGTTAGTATATCTGAGAGATATGGAAGGTAAAGACCGTTATCTATCCAGCCTCAGAGTCGCTTATTCCTCCCTTTTTTTTCCCTTTGACTGATTGTGTATTTTTCGTTAAGTAGTCAAAAGAGAACGTCCGTTACCTCCTGGATTTCTGCTTTGCATTACGTAACTGTAGGCCATTAGGATAACTGTGGGATTATGTTGAATCCCGCCAATTGCTCCTGAAATCATGGAGTTTCCCTGGGACGAGAGATCTTGCCATTCACGTTTCTGTCGAGAGCTACGAGCTCGCTAACCAACCTTCAGACCAACTTCGCAACCTCCCCGTAGATGTTGAGTGTCTCGAACATCTCTTCTGGTGAGGTCGCGTCGAGTAGTCCCTGGATCATGGGAGTGATTACGAGTCATGCGCTGTTGGTCATGGCATGGAAGATTTATGAGACCAGTTGGGAGTTACCAGATCGTGGTTCGACCTCTGGTTGTACCTCTCTCGAGCTCATTCAGGAGGTCGATGACCTGGGAGGTCGGTCGCTGCCGACCTTTCCTCGTTGACTTAGTAAGTCTGACTTTCAGGTATTGAAGGCATGGGGCCTTTGGCCCTTTTGAGTTGACTTATCCGGGTCGTACCCATTTTACCCATCACTTATAAATAATTTGTAAAGTAATTTAGAAATCAATAATAAATCAAAGGAAAAAATTTTATAGTTTAATGTATTGTTGAACCCTCATCTTATAACGATAATCTTATTAAGTCCTTAGACTTTTATTTTACACTATTAAACCCTTCAACTTGTCATAATCACTCTTTTAAGCCCTTGAATTTTTTTTTTAACCCTTAATATATCTGAAATCATTTACATAAAACTCTTTAATCACACAATTGGGTGAAATTAAACAAAATTTTAACAGAAATTATAAACTATATTCTAACATGAGGTCAAACTTAAGTCAAATTGTAGATCTACTTATTTAATTATTTCAAAAATAAATTTTTTTATGTAAAATAAATTTAGAAAATTATAAGTAAGTATTAATCACTAAATTTTACCGATAGTAAATATTATTATGTTACATTCTATTTGATGGGAGAAACAGATATGATCCGAACAAGTCAACGTAAACAGGCATAACCCAGACAAAAGTCAACTCAAATGGGCTCAAGGCCCAACCCTTAATACTTGAAAGTCAGACTCACAAAGTCAACAAGGATAGGTACGCAGCGACCTGCTACCACCATCTCCAAGGTCATTGACCTCCTAAGTGAGCTCGAGAGAGGTCTTACCAGACCACGACCTCTAACCTGGTAAGCTCCAATCCACCTCGTACATCTTCCACACCGCGACTAAATTGTGCACGACTCCTAACATCTCCTACGAGCCTACGATCACTCGGCGTGACCTCCCAGGAGAGATGATCGAGACTCTCGACCTCCACGAGCAGTTCATGAAGTTGGTCTAAAGGTCAACTAGCGAGCTCGTAGCTCTCGACAGAGACATGAATGGCAACATACCTCTACTAATTGAAACTCCACAATTCTAAGAGCAATTGGCGGGATTCAATACGGTCTCACGATTATCCTAAATGCCTACTATCATGTAATAGAAGAGCCCTAATCTAAGAGGTAACTAATTTCTTTTGAATATATAATCAAATGGTAAACAGTCTAAGGACAAGAAAAGTCTTTTTGAGAATTAATTACACTAGATTACTCTCAGAATATTGACTTAGGCATCGGAGCTTTTCCCCGGGTAACCTGCTTACTTTCTTCTTAGGTTGCAGTCGTTGCAATCATTGCGGTTTATCAGTGACCCACAGTCCACTTTTGAGCTCCATCACTTCTGGCGTCGTCTGTGGGAAGGAAAATACAAAATGTTTAGCTTTCTTTCCTACATAAAAGAAATAAACAAACCTGACGACTCAACCACAACTGACACGCGTTCAACTGCCAAGGAGAAGCAGACCTCCCGACAGGATGCAATTATGCACTGGCGAAACAGTGCCCGAAGGCCCGTTCCCGGTAGAAAGCAATAGTCCAAGCTTGGCTCCCTATCAAGAACAACCACGGAAATCAAAGTCTAGACCATCTCGGAGGGCCCAACTGAACCCTCCTCCTATACAAGAGAGGCCTGAACAAAGGCACCCTGACCAAATAGCCGATGGTAATAACGGCAAGCCATAAAGATCTGGAAGGACACAAATATCGATGCCAGCAGACCTCCTGGAACAAATGGTGGCAACCTTAGAAGGAATCTTGGGCAGGTAAGACTACATGTCCACAGAACGCACTCCTATACCTTCCCAAAGAGATACACAGCCACCCCGGGGTCAATCTGGACACACTCAGCCTAATCAGCTTTTACCTTCAGAGGCACTGAATGACCCAGCCTGAAAAGGATGGTCAGGGAATAGGTCGTCCGCAAAAGAGGTCATGGGGAGGCAGGATTCAACTAGTGATCGACCTCAGAGAAACCCTGAACAACGGAAGGGGTTAAGACCTACTGGACTGGCTCAACCGAGTTGCCATGTCCCGAGGACAGAGACAGGATGCTGGACCTGAAGAGCTGGGGAGCTCCTTGCGAACTCCTTTTAGAGAAAGGATACCCCCTCGTCAAAGCCTTATCAAAAAGATAGGCAATGACACTAAAGGGGTAGCCCCTAATCCACTGAGGAGAGTGACCCCCTAGCCAATCAAGGAAGGAATGGAGATTAAGAAGTACAGAGCAACGTGGACCGCACAGAACCTTCTCCGTTTGTCCACAATATGCGGATGACTTGGATGCCGACAGGATTCAAAGCCCCACAACTAAAGGCAAAATATGATGGTATAGGGGAACCATTGCAGCACATAGATGAATATGTTCGTACATGGAGATGTTCGAGTACCTCGACCACATTAAGTACAGGGCCTTTTGGTCAACCTTGACCAAGAAGGCCCAATCCTGGTTCAAAGGCATCCTAGAGGCAAGCATCTCAAGCTGGACACAACTGAAGGAGCTGTTCCTGAAAAATTATCAGAGCAGCACGAGATGTGATAAAGACATTAGCGACCTCTTCAACATTAAACAAAAGTTTGGAGAGAGTACGAGAAGCTAATACAGTCGCTTCAACAATGAGGTAGTGGAGATCGAGCAGAAGAATGATGCCATGTACATCACTACCTTCATGCAGGGATTACAAGGGGGGTACGTAGCACTCAGACTAGTGAAAGAGTCAGTGAAGAACATAAAGGAGCTATAGCGATCTAGAAAAAGATCCCTGGTTTCTTCTCGGCTATAGAAAAAGATAGCAAAGAGACCCTAAAAAGCCCTCAAACCTAAAAAAATTGATAGGAAGGACTTCCACATGAAAGGAGGGACCTCAGACAAGAGAAGCAAGACCATCCCAGACCTCGTGACCACTCCCCTCAAGACCTCATGAGTGGAAATCTTGGTCGTCATAGAAAAAAGAGGCCTTCTGAAGCCACCAAGACCTTTTAAAAGTCCGGTGGCTAAAAAAGATCATGCCAAGTTTTGCCACTATCATAAAAACCATGGCCATCTCACGGAGGATTGTTTTGACCTCAATACTAAGATTGAGAGGTTAGTGAAGGAGGGTCACCTGCAAGAGTTTCTGGCAAAGAACACAGGACCTGCTAACCCAGCTCTAGAAGCCCCGCAAAATCAACGACATCCAGTTGGTGAAATAAATGCCATTGAGAGGAGGTCAAATCTAGCTCAAAAGGAAGACTCGAAACCAATGATACTGTCTTTCCAAATTGGAGACTTCCTGGTATGCAAGATGCTGGTGGACACAGGGAGTGCTGTGAACGTCTTGTACCGGAAGGCATTTGACCAGATGGGGATAGACCGGAGCTTACTGTTGAGGTTGGATACCGCTCTGACCAGTTTTCATGGCAGTACGACCTAGACTGATGAGATTCTTCTAGTCCCAACTACAGTCCACGTAAGGGACAGGGAGGTCACCGAGGTCATGGATTGGATAGTGGTCGACGCCCCAGGAACCTACAAAGCAATCCTGGGCAGAAGAGGGGTCATGGACCTGAGAGCAGAAATCTCTCTACTAAGCTATGGCATGAAAATCCAAGTGGGACATACTTGGATTGTCCTAGAAGGTGACAAATGGCTTGCCATAGAACGCTACATCGCCAAAGGTAGCGAAGCGAGCTCGCCCAAGCTCAGACAGGAAAACTACATCGAAGTCTCGAAAGGGAATGATGATGACATAATTCAAGCAGCTAGTAGAGGAAAAAAAGTGGTAGTCAACCCAAAATTCCCAGAGAAAGGGAAAAGTAGGAGAATTGTTACCTCCTACAATCAAAGTTAACCTCGTGGACTCCCTTCAAGAGTACCTGAAGATCTTTGCCTGGGAACCTAGCGACCTCGAGGGGTAGACCGAAAGATAACTGAACACAGGGTCAGGCTCAAACTAGTTATCAAGCCAGTGAAGCAGAAGAAGAGGTCCTTCGTCCCTGAGCGAAACAAGGTCATAGCTCGAGAAGTCCAAGCTCTTCTTGATGCATTAATTCTGAAAGAGGTATTCCTGAAGTGGTGTGCCAACCTGGTCGTTGTGGCAAAGAAAGAAGGGACATGGAGGATATGTGTGGATTTCACCACACTGAACAAGTATTGCCAAAAAGACTCCTACCCACTCCCAAGCATTGACCAAATGGTAGAATCGACTGCGGGGTATCAGTGTTTATACTTCTTGGATGCTTATAAGGGATACCACAAAATCCCAATGGCAATAGAAGACATGGAAAAGACCTCATTCATTACAAAGGTCGAAACCTACTAATACACCAAAATGCCGTTTGGCCTGAAAAATGCAAGGGCAAAATTCCAGCTAGCTATGCATAAGGTGTTCAAGCACCAACTCAGAGAAACATCGAGGTCTACGTGCATGACATTGTGATCAAGTCCAGGACCTCCGAAGATTTTATTGACAATATCATGGAGACTTTTTAGACTCTAAAGGCAGGCCACATCCAGCTCAACCCTGAAAAATGCACTTTTGGAATATCAGCGGATAAATTCCTGGGCTTCATGATATCAGAGCGAGGCATTGATGCCAACCTAGACAAAATAAAAGCTCTGTTGGACATGGAATCACCACGAAACATCAAAGAGGTTCAGAGTCTAATGGGGAAAATGACAGTGCAATGGCGCTTCATCAACAAAATGGCACACAAAGAAGAAAAATTCTATGACGTCATAAAAAAGCCGAAGGATTTCCAGTGGATTGAGGATTGTCAAGTGGCTTTTGACAAGCTGAAAGAGTTCATGGCAAAGCCGACCCAGCTCGTTTCTCCGAGGACAATGGAAGAAATCATGATGTACCTTACCGCAACAGAAAAAGCAGTCAACTCGGTACTATTGGTAGAAAGGTCAAGTAGTTTCCCATTCATTATGTAAGCCGTTTGCTCTAAGGTCCCGAAATTAGATATTTGGACCTCGAAAAATTTTTGTACCTCATAGTTCTTACCTCAATTAAGTTAAAGCCATATTTTCATGCTTACCCAATAAGAATGTTGACCAATTTATCACTAAAACAAGCTCTAGCAAAACCCGACCTATCGGGCAGGACAATGAAGTGATCTCTCGGGCTTTGGGGATATCAAATGGAATTTGAACCAAGGAAAGCAATTAAAGCTCAGGCTCTCTCAGACTTTGTAGAGGAATGCACAAGAGCTGCATTGGAGCTCATAGGCACCTGCGAAGGTAACTTCTGGACAATGTATACAGATGATTCTAAGGAAAAGGAAAATTCAGGTGCGGGGATAGTACTGATCAGCCCTGAGTGAGTGAGAATCCCTTACTTTGTGAAGTATAACTTCCTAAAATCAAATAAAGAATCCGAATATGAAGCTCTCTTAGCAGGTTTAAGACTTGTAAGAGCTCTCAAAGTGCAGAAATTGCACGTTAAAACTGATTCGCAAGTTATAGCCAGCCAAGTTGCTGGAGAATACGAAGATAGAGAAGACAACATGATCAAATATCTCAAAAGAGTACGGGATATAACATCTAAACTTGAGTATTTCCACATTGAGAAAATTCCCAGAGAGCAAAATGCAGAGGTCGATGCACTATCTAAAGTCTAAAGAAATAGCCGGGACAAATGTAGGGCTACTGGTGGAACAATTATACTCTCCGAGCATAAACCAAGACAAGAGCTTACTTATAGAGGATCAAGCAGACTGGAGATATCCAATCTATAAGTTCCTCAAAAATGGCGACCTTCTATGAGACCCAAAGGAAGCTCGCCAAGTGTGAAGATGGTCACCTCGCTACTTCCTGATATAAGATGACAAGGTGCGCAGAAGGTCATATACCTGGCCATTACTTAAATGTTTAAGCCAAAGAGAGGGACAGTACATCATTGAAGAGGTACACAGTAGGATATGTGGATCACACATAAGAGCAAAGACCGTGGCCAAGAAAATTTCGAGGATGGGCTATTATTGGCCTTCAATGGTTTCGGACATTGAGAAGCCGTACGAAAATGCTCGAGCTGGCAATTGCATGGGAACAAATCACATGTGCAGCCAACAAGGTATCAATCCATCAACACATTAGTACCTTTTGATATCTGGGGTATTGACATTCTAGGACCCTTCCCGAAAGGAGTGGGGGGTGTTCAATTCCTAATTGTTACCATAGAATACTTCACCAAATGGGTTGAGCCTGAGCCTATGGCAATAATCTCATCACCAAAAGTCCAGTCTTTTGTGTGGAGGAACATTTTTTGCTGATTCGGGATACCCTGAGCTATAATCTCAAACAATGGACGACAATTCATTGGCGACCCATTCAAAACTTTTTGCAAGAATTTGAACATTGAACAGAGGCTTACCTCTGTGGCTCATCCCCAAGCAAATGGACTAGCTGAAGTCACGAACAGAACAATTCTGGAATGACTTAAGAAAAGACTCACCGAGCACAAGAAGGAAGGTCGCAAGCCTTCCTGGCTGGATGAAATCTCGAGCATTTTGTGGGCATACAAAACCACAACCAGGAAGGCTACCGCGGAGACAAACTTCAGGTTATGCTTTGGTACAAAGGTAGTGTGTCAGTCGAGGTCGAAATGAAGTCTCTAAGACTGATTAAATATAATTCAGTCTTAAACATGGGGAAGAGAAGGGCAGACCTCGACCTCCTTGAGAAAGTCAGAAACAAGGCAATGGAGGTTGATAGAATGTACAAAAGGCAAGTTACAAATTTTTTCAACAAAAAAGTGAAAGAAAGGCATTTCACAATTGTAGATACTGTCCTCTAAAGGTCCGATGTTGGAAAACAAGGACAACTGGCCAAACTACAAGAAAGCTGGGAAGAATCTTACATAGTCCAAGAAGTTTACAAAGGAATGATCTATAAGCTTGCTGATCCAGAAGGAAGACAACTCCTGAGACCTTGGAACGTTTGCCATCTGAAGAAATTCTATGCCTAAAGCTACTCAGAAGTTGTGGAACTCGCAAACTTGTTAATTCAGCAAGACACTATCTTAAAGGACCTCGCTGAAATACAATGAGACCTCAGCAATGCCCTCGGCTTAGTTTGAACAAGGCATGAATAAAAGATAAGTGTTTCTTTTTGAAACTTATCAAGATCTTACTTTATGTTGTTTGCCTCAAGTTCAAGGTTGTGCTCAAAGAGCCAAAACAAAGACAGGATACTTGGAAAAGAAATCAAGTTGTATCAGAAAAAAAAAAAGAGAATCCACAAACAGATCTCTACCAAAAAAATATTCAATATGATGCTAAATTATAAAATGCTAAGTGTTCAAAAACCATTCTATTACAAATGAGGCTCTTTCTCCTTCTTCTCTTTCTCCTTCTTCATCGACTTCAAGAGTTATAAGCTACATTCTCCCAGCCGTCGAATAAGGGGCTCATTGTCTTCATCATCCTCGTCCTCCTTTGGAATTACTGTTGGGCCAGAGCCGCTTGGAGGGTCCTTCTCTTCAGCAATCACCTCTGTCCTGGCAGCACTTGATGGACCTGCAAAACAAATCCGCAACATGGTCAAATGGAAGTTCACTTAAAGATGAACAGAAAACTTGGAAAAGGTTGAGTACCTTCCCTAAAATAAGCATGCACGAGGTGAGGGAAAATTTGAGAAAACAAATCCCCAAGGCAAAGCATAGGCATACCTTCAGGGGATATACTGGCCATGCAATCCACGTCAATTACCTGCCTTTCCACAACCTCAGCCTTAGGAGCAGCTACCACAACCTAATTCCCTTTTCTTGAGGGACCTTCATTAGTTTGGCCAACTTGGGCCAGGACCTCAACCGCTGCGACCTCCTCCTATGAAGTAGGATCTAGACCTTCTTGCTCCCAAGGAAGAGGAGAAATCAACTCTGGATGGTAAAGTTGAGCATCAAACTCAGGGTCAGTCTTCATCCCTGGGTTGAGCTCTTTGAGCTTGTTTATCGCCTCCATGTATAACCCCATCATTTGAGGCCGCATTAAAGCTCCACAAACCCGTGAAAGGCGGGGATCCCCTCGAGCCTCTCCATGGAGTGGTCACTATTCTCATCACAAAGGCCCTGGAGCTCCCCTAGTTTGACCTGGAGCTCCTAAACGCATTCCTCTTGCCAAATGCCGAGATCAATAAGCTTCTCTCCCTTCTATCAACCTCCATCAGGGCTGTAGACATCAATTGGCTATGGGCTCTGGCTTCATCGACCTCTTTCTTGCACCTAGAGAGAAGTCTAGATGCCCTGTCAACAAAAGCGTTGGTCTGCTCAGCAGAAGCCTCAAGCTTGGCATTTTCCTTTTCCAGGCGAGCCTTGGTGTCCTGGAGCTCAAAAATAAGAGAGGTGAACTCTTAGTCTTTTTGACCTTCTCAACCTACCTCCTCATGCACTCGCTAAGGAATAGGTGATTTTGCAAAAAAAAAAAAAAAAAAGAGGTCAGTATCAAGATCAGGATAAAACAAAGTCAATTACAAATTCGTGAAAGGTCGCAAGAACTTACTATGGTGTGAAGGGAGGCGCTGAACTTGTCAAGCTCTTTGTCGGTCAGTTGCCGGTACATTTCCAATTTAACTAAAGGGGTGCACTCCATCAGAAAGGATTGGGAGGTCAGGAACCCACCTCATTGTCCCCTCAGTAGAATGAGCAGTTAGGGCAGCAGTCCCCAACCTCTTCAGTGTAGCAGCGACCTCCTCAGTGGCGCACCCCGAGAATGCTGCCTTGGACCCCGAAGTCACAAGAGCCTTCCCCTTTCCAGAGGAGCTCGAGGGAATTTTCTTTGCTGGTTATGAAGAGGACAAAGAAGAGGAGGTCAAGATCTTGATAGGCATGTCAAAGGGCTTCATCCCAGCGACCCCCGAACTCCGTTCTGAGGCACCCGGAGTCCTCTCAGCCACACCTGCTTCCCCCTATCTTGGGGAACGGGAATTTTATCAGCAGGAGCTGCAGCTTCAGAAGAAGCACCAGTTGTTCCTTTAGCTCCACCGGTAGGAGCTTGAAAAGGAGTAGGCCTGAAGAGCAAAGTTGAGGACCTCATTTCTTCCAAAACGAAAAAGAGAAACAGTTAGCACAAAATTACAAATCAAGAAAAAGGAGTCAACCAAAGTCAGGAAAGCTCCCTACCAGAAGGGGATATCCCCAAGCCTTCCCTGACCGAAGAGAGATCCCGCTCTACTGGTCTCCCTAGCCCAGCAGGACGAAGGAAGGTTTCAGGCCAGACTGGGAAAATAAATCCGACCTTGACTCTATCAGAGTTGGCCAAGAAAATTATGAAGTCCCTATACCCAATTTGATCACTGGTCAAGACAAGAAGCTCGTTGAAGAAGAAGCCATTCAGGTTCCAATCCGGGTAAGGCTCAGATCGGATCAGGTGATTTGGGAGATGGGCGAAGAAGAAGAAAGGCTTCCACTCCGCTACAAAGGTCTGGAAGAGGCCAACTAGCTTGTACCGAGGGTTGAATTGAAGGTACCTTTTAGAAGGCTTGGAGGCTAAGGAGACGCCTAACTTAAAAAAGCTCCTAAAAATCTCCAAAGAGACTGGGATCATGAAAAGATGGTAGGTCACTATAAAAGCGACCACGAGCTAAAGGGGATTTGGGACAAGTTGGGCTATGGGAAAAGCCCAGAAGTAAGCAATGTCAAGGAACAGAGGATGAAGAAAAGGAAGAAGAATACCTCCCTTAAGGCTGAAAGGTAGAGGACTATGCGTCCATCATGTTTGCTATAAGGACGTTCGTCCTAAACAGTGGCAACAATGTCGTCCCTCTCCAGTCCACTTTCCCCACTGATCTCGAAAATGTCAGCAGGGCTTAGAGAAGAAGATACTGAATTAGCCTCTACCTCAGAGAGGTCATAGGCCTGACTTGTTACAGGAGGAGCTCCGTCAAGAATGGGGGGAGAGTAAAAAACCCCATTCTCCAAATCAATGGGAGAAGAAGAAGGAGCTACTTCTCCCTAGGTGGGAGAAAGGGTACTAGATGTGGAAGACATGGAAAGGGAAGTAGAAGATATCTCCATGGTGAAAGGAAGAAAGATAAAATTTTCTCAAGAGACAAAAAAACTCACTCGATAAAGCTCCTCGGTGATGAAAAATAAAGTTGCTTGGAGTCGCGGACTTGCTTCCACATGGAAAAGAAGGAGTTAAGAGCAAGAGCTAGAAGAAATTGCTGCAAGAATACAGAAAGGTTTAAGCAAATTCTAAAACCCTTGAAAGACTTCTAATTTAAATAAGATAAGGAGTCCATTGGGTTGCGAGGCAGAAGCCAATACGCCAAAAACGGGGCGACTTTCCAATTTTGTAACGGGTCAATCTTTCCCGAAACCTAAGCAGGGTGACTTTCTGAAAATTAAAACAAAGAGGCTATCCAAAACTAAACAGTTCACTTTCTCCCAAAACTGAAACGGGGAGACCTTTCCAAATCTGGAATGAGTCAGTATTTTTCAAAACCAAAGCAAGACGACTTTCTAAAAATAAATGGATCAATTTTCCAGAGTTGGACAAGTCAGCTTTCCAAAATTGAAAAGGCACGTTTCCTTCAAAACCCAAAAATAGCAATTGCAGAGTGGAACGGCACGACCCCTCAATTATCGAGACTTCAAGTTGGTAATTTTTCACCACGACCTGTGAGCTTGCTAGGCCTACAGGGGATAATGATGGGAGAAACGGTTACAACCCAAACAAGTCAACTTAAACGGGCATGACCCAGACAAAAGTCAACCTAAATGGGCTCAAAGCCTCAACCCTTAATACCTAAAAGTCAGATTCACAAAGTCAACAAGGATAGGTAGGCAGCAACTCACTACAGCCCACCTCCAAGGTCATCGACCTCCTAAATGAGCGAGAGAGAGATCTTACCAGACCATGACCTCCAACTTGGTAAGCTCCAATCTGCCTCATACATATTAAATGTTGCGACTAAACTGTGCACAACTCCTAACATCTCCTACAAGCCTACGATCACTCAGCACGACCTACCAGAAAGATGATCGAGTCTCTCGAGGTCCACGGGCAGGTCACGAAGTTAGTCTAGAGGTCGGTTAGCGAGCTCGTAACTCTCGATAGAGATATGAATGGCAAGATATCTCTACCAAAGGAAACTCCACAATTCTAGGAGCAATTGGCGGGATTCGATACAATCTCACGATTATCCTAAATGAACACTATCACGTCATAGAAGAGCCCTAATCTAAGAGGTAACTAATTTCTTCTGAATATATAATCAAATGGTAAACAGTTTAAAGACAAGGATAGTCTTTTTGAGAATTAATTACACTAGATTACTCTCTGAATACTGACTTAGGCATCATAGCTTTTCCCCGGGCAACAGTCCTCTCCGGTGACTTGCTTACTTTCTTCTCAAGTTGCAGTCATTGCTGTTTGGAGTGACCCGGAGTCCACTCTTAAGCTTCATCACTATTATTAATAAATATTTATTATCTACAATAAATATAATTTTTTAATCAAAATTTTTCTAATATAATTGTTATTCAATTTCAATTTAACTATAGTTGTATCATTAAAACTTGAATTAATAAATTTTTCAATTTGATATTAAGTCTGGTTGTGAAAACATTGCTTTAAACTATTTCATGATTGAAGAAAATAATAAATAAAAAAAGATAGAAGATGAAGTACATTTATTGTGTGAAGAGCGAATATAAATTATTTGAGATATATTATGGATTAAAATAAATGTTCCAAAGCATAATTGGGTGATTCTGACAATTCAAAGTGTTCAATAAGATTAAATAAAAGTTCAAGACCTTGATGGTTCAAACGGTACCACGGGCCAAACAGGAGCCGGGGTCTAAATTGTTAGACCCGTAGTACGGAACGGGGATAGGACGGATCCAAAATCTGTAAAAATAGGACAGATCTAGATTTTTTTAGATATCTGAGCAGACTTTTCCGATTGCCACTCCTAACCCAAACCAAAAAGAAAACAACAAACGTTTACAGAAGGGAAAAGGAAAGAAAGGGAAATCCTTTATTTCCTTTTTTTCCCTTGTAAAAGTTTGTTCATTGAATGATTAATCCACCCATTCAAAGCCCCATCAGTTGCAGAAATCAGATTCGCCACTATAAGCAAAATAGCCTTTTTGTCCCTTACTCATATGATTTTCTTTTATTATTTTTAAGTTTTTTATCCTCCAACGATTTGCATCAACAGTCATTTTTATCCTTTTTATTAAAAATTAACTTTTCGGGTAAGGTCAACATTTTCTCCAATTTTAACCAACTCCATTAAGGACATACATGGTATTTTACTGTTTTATTTTATTTATTTTTGAACCCCCAAATCTCCCCTGTACAACCGCTTGTCTATTACCATGGTAGTCTCACCGCCGGCGAAATGAAGCTGGTGCTTAGCAATAAAAAGATTCCATTTTTCTGTGTGGTATAATAATTTTTTCAAAGCCATTTGTTGATTAACTTTTCTTATTTTTTCCCTTTTTTCTTTGTTTATTTGTAGATTGTTGTGAGCTCAAAATGACCTCCCATGAATCCTCCTGTTCCTTCCCATTTTCGTCCCACAATTCCTCTTGTCAACTCTTGAAACAGGCGGAGAAGCTCCTTCCTTCCTGTAGGGAAGAGCCGACCTTCAAGTGTTTTCCAACTCCGATTTGAAGAACAAAGCCATGGTTGCCCTCTGCAAAAATTTCAACAAAGGCTAGAGCAATGGAGGCAATTTCACTGCCTAAATTGTTGGGTCTCTTTTCCAAGCAGGAGTTATGTAGAGCATTCATAATTTTTCGTCTTGTCTTTTCTGTTGCAGTTGTAATGATTAATTCTAGGCATTGGCATTTTGGTTAGGCCAACATGAAATGACAGCCATTAATGATTCAATAGAATTTTTAAATATACTTGATTTATTGGGAAAATTAGCAGCTGCTAAAGCAATAGATTATGAAAGAGGAAGGCAAAACAAAACCATAAACTGGAGTTGGCTCAATTGTATGGAATGGAGGAAGCATTATCTTTTGGTTCAAGAAACGCAGGAATTCAAGTCAGCAAATGTTTGCCATTTGGGCGTAATGGAGGACGTGATTTGGTGTATTGAGGAGGGCTTCAACGACTAAGGTGAGTTCAAAAGTTTGAGGGGAAGGGTGGTATGGGCAGAGAAATGTTCTGCCTCCGACGGATCCTTCTGGAAAGTGGATGAAGGTTTATTTGTCTGAGTACTTCGCGATTAACAAAGGGAATGCGGCTCTAAAACAAAATAAATAAAAGAATTAAACAGTAAAATACCATATATACCCTTACTAGATTTGTCAAAGATCTAAATTTAAGATTGATGCAATTGGCTTTTTTAAAATTAAAATATTAAAATTATTGTAAAATGACATAGAATAGAGGGTAGAGAATAGAGAGGAAATAAGAGAATAGTTCTGCTCATCTATCTTGTTAATCAAATGAGATTACAAATCTCTTATTTATAAATGAAGAGGATGAGACAAGATCAAAATATGAAAGGATAGAATAGGATAAGATAATCATAAGGGAAAGATAATAATGAAGGGAAGATGAACAGCCACATCTTAATTTCATAACACTCCCCCTTGGACGTTCACCTTTTGTTAGACCTGCCTCACTAAAAACCTTAAGCTGGAAAAACCCAATGGGATAAATACAGGTCAGAAGGGAAAAAGAGTACAGATCATATATTGTAATAACTCCCCCTCAATTGAACCAATAGTCACTGCTGGGACTAGTCAATCTTGCATCTCGTGAACTTGTCTCATACCAATGCCATATACTAATCTCTCAAAACTTGACGTTGGCAATGTTTTGGTAAAAATGTCTACAAGATTTTGTGCAGATTGAACCTACTTAACATCAATTTGTCGACCTTCCTGGAGTTCATGAGTGTAGAAAAACTTTGGTGAGATGTGCTTGGTCCTATCACCTTTGATATATCCTCCCCTTATTTGTGCAACACAAGCAGCGTTGTCTTCATAAATTATAGTGGGAGAATTCGCAATCGATGTTAAACAACAAGAATGAAGAATATGCCTTATAACAGATCTTAACCAAACACACTCTCTTCCAGCTTCATATAAAGCAATAATTTCATAGTGGTTGGAAGATGTTGATACCAATGATTGCTCAGTAGAGCACCAAGAAATGGCAGTATCGTTTCTTCCAACTTCATATAAAGCAATAATTTCATAGTGGTTGGAAGATGTTGCTACCAATGATTGCTTAGTAGAGCACCGAGAAATGGCAGTACCGTTATAACAAAACAAATAATCGGTTTGAGAGTGAGCCTTATGCAGATCAGACTAATATCCAGCATCAACATATCCAATGAGACCAGAAGGAGTATAATCCTTGGAATAATATAATCCCAAATCCATTGTTCCTTCGAGATAACGAAAAATATGTTTAATCCTATTCCAGTGTCTCCGAGTTGGCTTAGAACTAAAATGTGCCAATAAATTTATTGCAAAAGCCATATCTGGTCTCGTGCATTGTGCCAAGTACATTAAAGCCCCAATTGCATTCAGATATGGTACTTCAGAGCCAAGTGTCTCTTCTTCAGGTTCTTTAGGACAAAATGGGTCCTTTTGAGGATCTAGAGACCTGAAAATCATAGGGGTGCTTAATGGATGAGCCTTATCCATGTTAAAAAGTTTAAGCAACATTTTAATGTACGTTGATTGATGCACAAACCTCAAACTCCCTTTTTAAATATGTAGCAATTTGATCTAACTCTTCTGGAGTTCCAATTACATTCATATCGTCAACATAAACTGTAACAATAGCAAATCCAGTTTCTAATCTTTTGATAAACAGGTGTGGGCAAATAGAGTTCTTTTTGTACTCTTCTTTGAGTAGATATTCTCGAAAGCATTGATACCACATGCAATCGGATTGCTTTAACCCATATAAAGATCTTTGCAACTTTATTGAGTATAAGTTGTAGGGAGTGCACGCATCAGGTATTTTGAATCCCTCGGGAATTTTCATATAAATATTTGAGTCTAATGATCCATATAGGTATGTCGTCACAACGTTCATAAGATGCATTTCCAGTCTTTCAGAGACTGCAAGGCTAATCAAAAAACGAAATGTAATCATATCCATCACAGGTGCATATGTCTCATTATAATCAATCCCAAGTTGTTGAGAAAAACCTTGGGCAACGAGTCTGGATTTATATCTCAGAACTTCATTTTTCTCATTTCATTTCTAGACAAATACAAATTTATACCCAACGTGCTTTACATTGTCGGAGATTTTAGTTATAGGCCCAAAAACCTCTCATTTAGCAAGAGAACTTAACTCAGACTTAATTGCTTCCTCCCATTAGGGCCAATCATGTCTTTGACGACATTCAGTGATAGATTTTGGCTCTTAATAATCATTCATACTTTGATGAGCAATTAAGAATGCAAAAATATCATCAATGATTATGTTATTACTATCCCAAACCTTATTACTATATGTAATGGCATTCTCAGTATTCCCAGGATTGATGATCCTTTCATGGGTTTGTGCCTCTTCAGGGGCTATAAGCTCTTCTAGAGAGATCATAGTACTTGCCTCTTCTGGAGCAATCATATTACCTAGCTCTGCTAGAGTTAATGTTTGATGCCTTCCAATTTTTTTTCGAGGAGCAGTGTCCTTAGATCCAAGTGGTCTACCACGCTTGAGTTGCGAAGTTGGATCTATTAGATGTTGTCCTTCGGGAACAACAATCCTTGCTAGAGCATTGGCAGCTGAAATATGAGACTTCGTTACTTTGGTAGCATCATTAAATGCATCAGGATGTCTATTGGCTATAGCCTGTAAATGGACTATACGTTGTACCTCGTGTTCACATGCAGGAGTTCTTTGGGTCTAATGAAGATAAACCTTTTTCATACTAGGGGATAACATTAATCGGTTTCTGTTTCGCAGTTATAGAAGTCATAGGTTTCCCAATTGATGGAAACACAGTTTCATCAAAATGACAATCTATGAACCGAGCAGTAAAAAGATCACCAATAGTTGGTTCTAAGAACCTAATGATAGATGGTGAATTAAACCCAACATAGATGCCCAAACGGCATTGGGGACACATTTTAGTCCATTTCGGCAGTGCTACAGGCACTTGAACTGCACAACCGAATGTGCGGAAGTGTGAAATATCAGGTTCATAACCAAGAATCATTTGAAGGGGAGATTTTAATAAATTAGCAGTAGGCCACAACCGAATCAGGTTTGCTGCATGCAAGACTGCATGACCCCATGCCGTATCGTTGAGATTTGATCTCAATAATAAAGTACGACTAATAATTTGGATGCTTTTAATCAAGGATTCTGCCAATCCATTTTGAGTATGAACATATGGGACCGGATGCTCAACCTCGATATCGAGTGAAGCACAAAACGCATCAAAACTCTGTGATTTAAACTCTTCAGCTTATCCATTCTTATGCTCTTTATCGGATAATCAGGGAATGGAGCTCGTAGCTTTATAATTTGTGCAAGCAAACATGCAAAAGTAACATTGCGTGTAGATAATAGGCAAACATGAGACCATCTACAGGATGCATCCACTAGTACCATAAAATATAAAAACGGTGTACTTGGTGGTTGTATTGGTCCACAAATATCACCCTGAATCCTTTGTAATAATAAATTAGATTCCAAATTAACCTTGGTTATAGAAGGTCTAATAATGAGCTTTCCCTGTGAACAAGCTTCACAATTATAATCCTTGGAAAGCAATACCCTTGTATCCTTTAAAGGGTGTCCCTTGGAATGAGAAATTATTCTTTGCATCATAGTGGCACTAGGCTGACCAAGGCGGTCATGCCATAGTCCATGCTTATCAGGATTTATCAATTTCCAGGACATAGTGGCATAGGATTCAATAACCTTAATCATGAAGCAATACAAACCCGTAGGTGAAACTTCAAGTTTCTCATAGATGGTCTTTAGGCCCATCTTATTAGAGATAATGCCAAGATATTCTTTATTTTGTTCATAAATAGTTTCAATATGATACCCATTAAGGCATACATCCTTGAAACTAAGTAAATTCCTTCTAGATTTACTACTAAGAAATCCATCCTCAATAAGGAGGATTGTGCCATTAGGCAAAATAATTGTGGCATTCCCAAAACCATTAATAATCTTAGCAGGATAGGATATTGTATTGATACGTGCCTTTCGCAATTTTATATTATAGAATGGGTTGATGCTATCAAGGAAACAAATATCTTCACTTTTCTCGGTATTATTCATGATGACAACTTCATGTGTCAAGTATCATAAATTATTGGATATCAAAAATAACATATATTATTGAAATTTCATAATGATATCACATAAAGATAAACATGCATGTTATCTATGAATTATAAAAGCTAAAAACATGATTCATAGGACTAATGCTTAGAGAAAAATCAAAGATCCTCCAAGAAATCAGATACATCAATAGATGCATTTGCTAGTTGAGGAGCAAAAGGATTCTAATCAATAGAGAAGTTATTGGCCTCAAAATTATTTGTTGCGGAGGGAAAAATTTCGATGGCATGAGATTCATTACGCTTGCCTGTATTCTTTATGGATGCTTGGTATAGATCCACAAAATGCCTTGGCGTATGACATGTATGTGACCAATGTCCAATCATACCACAACGATGACAAATACTTTCATTATTCCCCTTCATTTGCTTCTTCCCTTTATCATGATTCGGGCCAAAAATATATTTTCATTGGTGGTTAAATTTCTTGTTACCCAATAGAGGATTACACCCTTGCCTGTGCTCATAGCCTTTAGAATGGCCAATGTTTCTCATAGAGTTAGCATGTGCTTCAGGTAATGTTGGTGAGCCAGCAGGTCTGAGATCATGATTCTTGAACAACAAGTCATTAGTTTTCTCAGCCGTCAAAAGCACAGAAATTAATTCAGAATATGTGGTAAACTGATATTGCCCGTATTGCTATTGCAATATAATATTGGAGGCATGGAAGGTGGAGAATGTTTTTTCTAGCAACTCTACTTCAGTGAGTTTGACACCGCGTAACTCAAGTTGAGAAACGATATTGAATAGAGCAGAGTTATAATAAGACACTGATTTAAAATCTTGTAGCTTAAGATGCTGCCAATCATATTGTGCTTGACAGAGGATGACGGTCTTGGTATGATCAGACCTATAATTCAACTGTTGGATATGCCCTAAGAACATATGATGATTTTACTTAATTAGCATAACTTTATATCATGATGCTATTTATATCATTATATAATTTACTTTAATGTCTGCGTTTCATTAAATAAATTATGTAATGTCCTT
>JAOXNR010008182.1:0-33213 GCA_028571225.1 Parsonsia alboflavescens
GGAGCGCGCCTTAATGCGCGCTCCAATCGTTACCGTAATGGAATTTTTGCTTCGTTTGGTTGGCTGCATGAGCACTGTAGCAAAATTTTCGTTACGGTAACGGAATTTTTGCTCCGCTTGGTTGGCTGCATGAGCACTGTAGTAAAAATTCCATTACGGTAACGGTTGGAGCACGCATTAAGGTCTGCTCCGGAGCGCGCCTTAGCAAAACCATATATATATATATATATATATGCGGTTTTGCTAAGGCGTGCAGCGCTCCTTAATGTGCACTCCAACCATTACCGTAATGGAATTCTTGCTCCGCTTGGTTATCTGCATGAGCCCTGTAACAAGAATTCCTTTACGGTAACGGTTGGAGCAGGCATTAAGGCGCGTTCCGAAGTACTCCTTAGCAAAACCGTATATATATATATATATATTTATTTATTTATTTATATTAATATTTAACAGGAACATGAACGTTAAGATTTTACGAGTCAAATTTACGTGACCTCAAACCAATTTACCTAAACTCTCAGACCTTGATATATACATTTTTCAATGAAAGTTTTTCCAATTAAATTCGTTATCTTGTTCCTTTTTTCTTTTTTCTATTAACGGAAATATCCAAATGTCTGCCATTTTCTTTCATATTAATGGGGAACTTAGAAATTGTTGGTTCCGTAAGGTCCTAATTCAATGATTGAGATTTGAATTATTATAAATACCTTAATTTTCAATCTTATGTTTTTGTACATCATTGTGCATCGATGGTCGGGTACTAGGATTATAAACGAGTCGAGTCGAGGTCGAATCTGTTATGCTTTGACGCGGTTCGTTTACGTTTCTTTAGGTTCAAACTCGGGTTTGCGCTTACCAAGCTTTAAAATTCAAACTCGAATTTGACTTATTAAACATTTAAAAGGCTTGGGCTCGAAGTTGGACTCGTTTAAATACAGTCAAAAAAGTTATGTGTTTGAGCTCGACTTGAATTCATTTAAATATTAACTTATTTTCTTAAAACTTTAAGAAATAATATTATTTATTATATATAGTAGATGAATAAATAAAAAATATTATATAAAATAAATAAATAATATATTTAATAAATAAGTTATATTGTATATAAGATTATAAATATATTATTATTATATATTAAAAGCTTTTTTAGGCTCGTAAATCTAACTTAATAAATACATATAGATTCGGCTCGACTCCTTTAATAAGGGAGTCGAGTTTAAGATAGTTTAAGACGAGTCGAATACGAGCTTTTATTGAGCTAAGTCTGAACCGTTTGTAAATAATCTCGTCTCATTTACATTCCTAGTGGGGGTATCATGTCTCAACAAAAAAAATATTTTTTAGATGGAAATAAAATGTTTTTTTATTAACATATTTTAAATTAATTCCTGATAGGTCATGTTACATATTTACTTCACATAGTTGTGAAATTATTATATAACATTTTTTTTTTTTTTTTGAAAAAAAAACTAGACATGGTTGTATAATTGCTTTATTTATCTATTTTACTATATAATTTCTATGTTTAGTTTCTTGGGATGAATTTTGAGGGGATGGAAGCATAAGCGGGACGAGATGGAGACTAGGATAGGAGATGGTGATGGCGCAATGGCTCATACAAGACGTCTTCAAGAGCTAGCCATGGAAGGGCAGAAGCACTTAGAAGACACAATTGAATCCGCTTTCCAGATTCTCTCCTCTATGAACGATGAGCTTTGTAATCCTTCTCTCTGGGCACCGCCAAATCCAAATTCAACTGTAGCGACTTCGAATTATCAGGCTAGTAATCTGAGCAGTAATGGGCATCATGCTGCGAACGGAGATTTGTTACCCGATTCTTCTACCTCTGTTACAGGTGCTGCTGCAAATCACTTTGATATTGGAGGTGGGGCTCTCGACGAGGCTCGCCTCAGGTATAAGTCCTCCGTGGCCTCTCTTCGCTCCGTTGTTGTGGCTATTTCTAGTTCCCAAAAGGTAAAGTTTGAGCTTTTACTTCTCTTAAGGTAATTGGAAGTTTGAAGTGGTTGGTGGGAATGATTTCCCTATTTGGAAATGCTTTTCTATAACTCTGTTCCTTAGGATAAGGTCAAAAATAATGTAGAAAATTTGAGTGAATGGGGATTTAATCTTTTTGAGAGCTAATTCGTTGCAGATTAGACATTGAGAATGAACGGATGTTCTTCGAGGATTTTCATGTTCTTTTGTAGTTTTGTTGGCTTAACTTGAAAATAAATGAAGAAATGTCACAAGAATGTATAAGAATATATTTGCACGAAAAGAAAGAAGGCAAATATAATGATCTTGTTTTAAGAGGATGGAACTGGTAATGGCATTGAATAATAACACAACTGGTCGTATTGATATGTCAAAGATGTCAAGAGGGGGATGGTTCTGTCCATGTTAATAAGTACTCCCTCCTTTACTTTCAAAATGATTGTCCACAGTCATTTAAGGTTGTTTCGAAGAAATTAAGCTAATTAACTACTTTTTCATAGTGGAAAATATTGTCTCTCATTATTATATTATACTTTTCTTGGTTGTTTAGTTATTGAAAATAGTAAAGCAATAAATTAGTTTTGAAAGAAGCGAAAAGAAAAATTAATCAGAAAGGTAGAAGAGGAAATTTATTTATACTTTTTGTCTTGAAACATATAAATGACAATCATTTTAAAATAAAACCTCGCCCCTTAAACGACAATCATTTTGAAATGAAAGGAGTATCTATTTAGATGAGTGGTAAGTCATAAGTGTGTTAGACATGGGGTATAAACTGTTCATGGAGTAAACTCTTTCTTTTAATTTAGTTGATAAGGAAACAAATTTAGTAATATGTCAAACCACGTGATTCATTAACAATAGAGTGGTTAAAATGTCCTAAAATACAAAGTATAGTGGTTAAATGAAATTGACTGGTTTTGTAGTTCAATGATCAAATTGGAAACAAGTGTCTAGTTTAGTGGTCACTATGTAGATAATCTTTCTCTGTCAGGTAGACTTTGAATGTGATTTTAGAACAGGAATGCTGACAGTCTTGAGAATCTGTGTGAACATTTAAGTGTTCAAAACATACACAGCGAGGTAGATGAAGCAGAGTGATGTACTACTCTCCAATGAACATCCAATCAGAATGATACTAGAATAGGAGTTCCTTTAGGCTTCTTCATCTTTCCACTTGTTTGTAAACCCTTAGGTCAAGGTCATAGAAAGGTGGACTGGAGTAAAGTTCTAATTTGGAGTTGAATGAGCATTTTCTCTTATGCATAACATTTTGGGTTGCTGAGTTTGTGGCTTCTAGGAAATTTTGGTGCAGTATGATTTATTTGTAATGCATATGATAGCATTGAGTTGGTGCCCGAATCCGTGGGGATCAAGAATAACCTTTGGCAAGGGCTATAGACATGTGATGGAAAGTAACTAAGCTGTCTGAGAAGGTAAAGCCTTTTGTAATGTGAAAC
Organism: Parsonsia alboflavescens; assembly: GCA_028571225.1. NCBI lineage: Eukaryota > Viridiplantae > Streptophyta > Magnoliopsida > Gentianales > Apocynaceae > Parsonsia > Parsonsia alboflavescens. The sequence continues at coordinate 3,459 of JAOXNR010008182.1, forward strand.
TCTCTTGTGATGGGGCCATTGTTAAAGTTCCAGCTAAAGCTTTTATGTTAAGAGGTTGACAGAATGTGAGATTTATGTCTTCTGCTGCAGGGTTTGGTTGCAATGTGTTGCATAATCTTCAATTAACTACAAAGGAAATCCTGCTACGTGAGATAAATATTCAGATCTACTAAATTCACCAGTTTTAATTGAACATGATGGTCTCAGAATTTCTATATCCACTCTTGTGATGCATTCTCCCAAAGTTGATATGAATATATCCATTTGGCACATTTAAGGAGTGATTACAGTTTGCATTTTTCCTCTTTTTTTTTCCACCTTCGAACCCTGGAATCGTTGGGTAGGTCTGTGTGTGAATCTATCTCTGAAGAGAACGGGTGTGAGGTAAGTCTCTTCAGGTATTTCCTTGGATTGGGATGAGGCTGGAGCCTTACACGAATAGACTCAGGTTTTCTTACATACTGCTTTAGGTACTGATAATTTTCATCCATCTTATGGAGACTGGATAGCTACACCTATTAGGTATAGCTGCAAGGAGGAGACTAGTAGTAATAAGAAGAAACATGAGCTGTCTCATCTACATTACTGGAAATGGCGAGACCAAGGAAGTACATCCTTGGAGGCTGTGTTTTCTTTGTATGCAAGCTGCATCTTCCGATTTTATTCAGAGTTCAATAACTGCACTGAGTTGAACAAGTTGTGTGTTTTTAGCTTTCTATTTTTATAGGAAGAACTTGCATTTTCTTTGGTACTTGTTACAAAATGAGGACATGGAATTATACAACTTTATCTCTTGTCTACTTCCTGTTGGAGTGATTGATAGCTGAAGCTGTACCTAAACTAATAAATACCAGAACATTGTGTATCGTGAAACCACTGCTTTTTAATTTGATTCAATTCATCTCTGCAAATTATATGGTTTTCTTTAAAGATTGAAGTCTTTATCCTGTTATATTTGCCCTCAATAACACATTACTGTAAACATCCAACATGAAATAGGTACGGGACCAATAGGGTTCAATATTCATGAAGTGTTTGATTCTATCTGCTCAAAGTTGCCTTTGACATTATTCATCTCGTTTGTGAACTTGGAATCAGTCAAGATGCCCTATTATTAATTCAATTTTTATCTGAAGATATGAAGTCCTTTTTTTGAGTTTTGGAAGAGTTGGTGGGGGGCAACAATCCAGTGATTTCAATACATTAATATTTATCTGGGAGATGTTATTACTTTTTCTGAGAATGATATTTCATCTTAGATAAAGAGAGAAACTTTAACGCTCAACAAATATTAAATTTCTTTATCTTTATATACTTATATGTCTCTACCTTTTGGCCTTTGGGGCTTCATGATAAAGTTCTAAGTCGTGATTATCCTGTATCGCAGTGCTTCAGTAAATTGACTGTGTACTTATAATGACAAATAGGCAAAAGCCTCTGAAGGGGTTCCATTAGGTGATTCAAGTTCTCCTGGTGATCATGCTGAAATTGAGAAGCTGGAAGAGCAAGCTGCTTTGCTGAGAAAGGTATTTTTGTCATGGTTTGAATTATAGTTTGGTGATTCTTAATCTTTTCTCTCCATTTGTTGCAATGGTGTTCTGTGGCTTTATTATTATTATTATTATTATTATTATTATTTTTCTTTTTTTTAAAATTTGTTTATCTTATTTTTTGGTGGGGTGGGGGCAGTTTGGGGATTTTGTTTACTGAGTCTACTCACTGCTTTTTGCATAGTTGGTTTATATATTTCTTTCAAAGATGCTACTGTTCATCAAATTTTCAGCAGTAATATCTGTTACTTAATGGTTGATTCTTTTCAACATTTAGGAGCTTGTGAACAAAAACAAGTATCTGAAAGATCTCATTGATCAGCTTCGGGAGCTAATAGGTGACATATCTACATGGCAGAGTCCTTGTGCTATATGATTTATTGCTAAGAGCAGCAATATTCAGTTCCGAATTACAGAGGTTTTAGCCCTCTTTAGCGATAGCTGCTGTTGATATAAATTATGATTTATCCACAGTGGATCATTCCGTTGTGTCCCCAAAAACAACTGATGTGTGAAGAGAGCCCTAACGAAGGAAACAGTTGAGCTCAGGTTGTGAGGCATTGAGATCAAAGTAATCCATATCATATTAGGGAAAGGAAACTTTTATTACGTCTCATCAGATTATGATTTTAGATTGTCAATTTTCTCACCGCCCAAATTTGTGTACCATTGAGAGCTAATTCTGAAAAGAATTTGCTGCTCTTTGTTTCTAGCCCACTTGTTTATGAATATGTATGTTACCTTTTGATGGTTTGTTGAAGGGTGCCTGTGTGTTTTCTCTTCTTAGTTTGGGTAATGAGCGGAAGAAAGAAAATCAGGATGACAATATATGTTGTACCAACTATTTTTTTATGAGTAAACTTGAAACCCCTCCATCTTTAAAATATATCTTTAAAAATTATTTTTTTAATAAAAGAATTGATTTTTTTATTTTAAAAAAAATTAATTATTAATCATTACAAACTTAACATTTAGAAGCTTTCAATACGGATTACTCTGTATTTAAATGATTAATATATATCACATTTTTCTCTATGCCTGTGATTGACTAGTACTGAATTTGAAGCCAAATGGACATCATCTTCTCGCTCTACACGACACAACAGCATCATCGCTTATGGTAGTCCATCAGATGACGCTCTGACAACCTCTTCTTCAACTTCTGTAATCCCTGCATTTGAACCACCCGTCTCTCATACGTAAGTTAAAAAAATCAATTTCCCCCTCGAAGTTCGCTATCTAAACAATAAATCCGAGTAAGGAGATCACTTTAACCATGTTTATCAACGGATGTGATCTAAGAATTGTCAAGTTTAAACATGCACTAAAATTTTCAATCATATAGATTTCAAAGGATCACCTTTTAAACAACAAAAATATATATATATATATATGTTACAGAATATGTATCTTAGGCGGCAAGAATTCGAAGAGGAAAAATATAACATATGCAAACATAATCAGTGTTCTTAAACTGTCACAAGAAAGGAAAACCCAGATTCTTGGCTTCTCGAAGAGCACCAGTCACTTGAGCCACCACCATTATTATTATTCTGCAAATTTAGATGCTCACAAAAACTTTCGGTATGGTCTCCCTGCATCCTCATCCTGCATATGCTGCCAACAAAAGACACCCTTATTAGTATTTGTACAAAAGACATCTCTTCCTATACAATAATGGACTTGCAAAGCACTTATCAGAAAACTTCAACTTTTAGGAAAGTTGTCACTCAGCTCACAATATTATACTCCTTCCATCTGGAATTAAATATCCCATTTTGACTTACACAGACTTTAAGAAAATTAGTTCACTTGGTTCATTTTAAACTTAACTCTATCTATTTATTAACAAAATTTTAACTAAATCAGGAAATGATTGGACAACTCAAAATAGAATTATGGAGAGTCAATTCCAGACAAATGGAGTATACTGTAATGGAGATGGCAGTTTTAACTCCCGAACCCTATTAGTCTTCACAGTTTTATAGGATCAAACAAATATCGAAATTCCTTCTAAAATACAAGACAAAACCTTTGAAGCACACGTAACCATGCATATGACCACCTTGCTTCAAAAAGGTAAAACAAAGAATGACAATGTACAATTGCACAGAGCGCTGTATTTCATGATAAATAGCATGAAAAGCTGCAAAGAAATCATTTGCAGATAAGTTACATGTCATCATTGACAAACCGCTGGTTTTAGTTAATTTGCTGAAAAATCTAGTTAACGAAACTAACTCTTACCTACTAGATATCTGAAATGGACAACCAGCACAAAAATAATTTTTCACATGCCTATTTGCAGATGACTATGCTGTATCATTTGCCTATTTGCAGATAACTTCACCTAATGAAACAACGGATCTACGATCTACTACATGCATAGATTGTCATATCCACATGTCCACCAAATGCCTCCTGAACCGGTGGCTGATTTAGCACTTTGTTTTAGCAGTCCTATGTGAACCTCAAATCCATTTTTTAAGTATATACACATGCTAATGAAGAAATAGAAAAAACCATCTAAAGAGATTAAATTTGCAGGATCAATGCAGAGAAGAACAGAAGCTGATGACATAAACTTACAAAATTAACTTGCTTATGGAAGGCTAGTAATGGCAGCATTGGCAGTGCTTTGACAAAAGATACAAGTAAGCTTTATACAAGCTAAACCAACTAAAAATGCTTCTGGTTTTAGTTGGTTTTAGTTGGTTTAGCTTGTATAAAGCTTAACACAAACAGAGTGGTAACTTACTAATGATTATGCCAAGGACAAGTTAAATTTAATATCTCAGAGTATGAACCCATATAGGTCTTAACCCATTGTCTCTCTCTCGTTATACTTAAATAAATACATTCAAACTTCAAAACCTAAGGAGTTTCAATCACTTATTAATTAGATTTTTCTTTTCCTCTAGAAGAAGTATCAGAAATCACTCCTCCTACCAGGTAACATCCACAAAGTTTTAAGCCAAAAAGTATTTGAGATGTTGACATACAAAAACATTATCTAACTATTATAGTAAAATATAGCATGTCCAGAACACATTATAGTAGGAAAAGGCAAAGCAGGACTAGTATGGGAAATCACAGAGCACATTATGTTAGAAAAAAGCCAAATACCAAAAGCAACCACTATTCTTCAGACACCAACCTCCAAAGCTTCAAAGCAGGAGTAGGATGGGATATCTCACATAAGAATATGCAGATTTTAAAATCTTATAGCATGTCAAGAGATAAAGAATATGCAAATTTTACAATCTTATAGCATGTCATTAGATAGCAATGTTTTTAGAACCGGACCAATCATCGAACCGGAAAAGTTACTGATTCAAGGTTCAATGGTTCAACCGCAACTGAACCGGTTAATTTAATTATTAAAAAATATTTATTTTATAGATTGAAATATATCAAAATGACAGGATTTATTCCGAAATTAACAACATATATGCATAAAATAAATGAAAAGAACATGAAATGATTTAGAATTAGTATATAACTGACCATAAAACCCTATAAACCTATAAATATACAGTAGTTATAAAAATAAACCTCTTATGATCTCATCTTTCATTGAAATCAAGAATCCTAACTATAGAAAATCTTAGAACTTACAACTTGTAAGCTAAAACCCAAATTCCAAAGATCATAAAGTCAAAAACATACACAAATCCATTGTTATTACAAAATTGAAAATGATAAATTTTAATTCAACATCATCACAAATGACAAAGTATTAAAAAAAGTCATTACCAATCTCATCACGTTAACCATTACAAGATAAAGTCATTATAAATTCTTACAACTTAAAAAAGTTCCAAATTTCAAATGTTTCTAAGCCAACTTCCATCATTTGCCCCTTTTGGATTGTTAGAGTTGTCAATTCAAACTTCGACATCAAACATTAGTGGCTCATGTGCTAATTGATCCATGCTTGAAAGATCAATATCATCTCCAATATCTTCCACCTCAAAAGACATATGAAGTGGAAAGCTTAATGAGAATTGGCCTGATGTCAGTCTCAAACTTGTATATATAATTTCACTGAAGCATATCCCTTGATTTATAACTAAGTTGACAATTTTTTTTTTTTTTTTTTAATTTCCCTCCAAAGACCTCTTTTTGGAAATACATGATTAGAGAAAAGGAAGAAGGAAAAACACAAAGAAAATGGCAGTAGAAAAACCAATAATGCGATGCAAATGAATCAATGGCTGTAAATCAGGGCAGAGAAAGGTGAGTAATAGTATTAAAGTTTCTAGTTGGGAATAGAAAAACAACCGTCGGTGGCCGATTTAACTGCCAGCAATTCATTGAGATTACTTAAAGAGTACTACTACTACACTACTGATGATACCAAAGGACAAAATTTGCAGCACATTTGAGAAAGTAAAAAATCAATCCATGAGATGAGAGGCAGCCTTTAAGTTCCTATTTCCCAAGAATCAATGAGGGTATTTCCTAGGGTCATAGGGTGCTTGTGACAATGACAAAAGCAGAGGAAGACAAGATTAGACGTTGACAGTGATTGCGGCCAATCAGAATCTTTTAGCCTGGAAAGGGGCCGGTCAGATAACTAACCGGCCGGTCAACTGATTCACCGGTTGAACCAGCCAGTTCGCAATGGTTTGACAAAAAAACACCAGTTTATATCATAAATGATTCTCAGCCTCAGACCGGACCGGTCACCTGGCCGGTTCCCAGTTCATCCAGTCGGACTGGCCGGTCCAGTCCAGTCCACAAAACCTTGTTAGATAACCAAGAAGATGAGGTATTGAACTTCCAGAAAGCTACAATATCTTTGTCAAATATCTTCAATAGTTTCAGCAGTTTCACTATTTTAACTTACTCATTTTTATATCATGACACAGGATACATTCAAAGCATTTTTCTTAGAACATTTTTGGCTCAAGAATCATGCACCACTCTTATAATTTGTATCAATCTACCATTTAGTGTCAAAATATCCAACTCCAAAAATATAATGTACAAATAAAACACAAAGAATAGAGAGAAATTGTCCATCTAATAGATTTCTTTCTTTGCTGTAAGAAAGTTCTTGCACAGGGCAATACCCAAGATACTCAAGTTTACCCAAATCCAACTCAACAACAATTCTCACCAGAAAATTGTATGTAAACACAAAACAAGAAAATAAAAAAAAAAGGTACATTTTAACCAACTTAAATACAAAAGTCATATCAGTTCTCTCCTTGAAGAGAGTAAGAGTTGACACTCAAAACTTTAAAGGCTATAAAGATACACCTTCTCAAAGGATGAATTTTATCTTAATAAAAAAAATGTTTAGATTATTTAACCAAGAAGTTAAGGAATAAACTTTAAAAACATTAAAATCAAATGTGTCAAAACAGAAACTAAATCTTAAACCTGCGAAAATCCACCCGTCATAAATTTCTGGGCAAAACACAATGACAATGGGGATCGATATACAGTAAGATAAGTCAACTAAATCTCGCAATAAAGTTAAAAGCAATTCGCTGTAAAAAAAATTCATCCGCAATGGGGATTTAAAAGCAACTTCTAGAATTAGATGTAGTATTTGATCCTAAAAAATAAAATTACCACAAATGTTTTTGATTAAAATCTGAAAAATCAGTTCAGACTTACAAACTCGCGGATGATGCCCTTGTAGATGAGCACGGGGACAGCAATACCGAAGAGGCCGACAATCGCGAGGTTACGGCGAGTCCACCTGAAATTGTATTCCAAATTCTCTCTGGCCGTCGACCAATCCTCGATCCAGCGATTCTTGTTTGTTTCCATTCCTCCACCCATCTTGGCACACTGTCTCACTCTAGCCTTCAGACCCTCCCTAAACTCACAGGCTGGGGCTTTTTGTTTCCACTTCTTATAAAATATAATTAAATTTGTTTCTTTAAATGGAAAATGGGTGAGTTTAGTACTCAAAATTTTAGAAATGGGTAATTATAGTCTTCAAAAGGTTTTTTTCTTATCAATATAATCCCTAAAATTTTTTCAAATTGTGATTATGATCTTTTTATATTTTTCTGTGATAATCCAACCAGAATTCGAAAAAAATCTAAAGGATAAAGATTTAACCTTGAAGATTTTGAGAAGTTTTGACTAGAAATTTATTTTGATAACCATTGCATTATCAATAAGGATAAATTGCCTGTCGTAATTTAATTTTTTTCAAAAAACAAAATCATTGAAATCTTCGGATTATTGTCAAAAAACATAAAAAAGACCATAATCATAATTCGAAAAAAATTTGGAGATTAAAAAAAAGAAAAAAAACTTTTGGAGACCATGACCACCGATTTTTTAAATTTTTAGAAACTAAACTCAACAATTTCCAATTTTCCCTCTGAAATAGGTAGGAAAACCATATAGCATGGTTTATAACTTATACAATTAAAAAATTTATGTATAATAAATATTTATTCAAATGTAAAATACATTTTAACATTATGGAATATTATTTCGCAAATAAATTAGATAATTTTAAAAATGTCACTAATAAAATAAAATTATATATTAATAGACAATATTATAATAATATAATAATTAAAATTTAATTCATTTAATATATAAATATTACTCTGTCCATCACTATTTATCATTCATTTGAACCTGCTTTCTTTGTCACTAAATATAAATTATTATTATTAATTTATTAGTTATTTTATTAATTTTTTATTATATTATCTTTGTCTCTTCTTTTTTCTTAATTAATGTTATTAATTTAATTAAAATTATAAATAAAGATATTTTAGTAAGAAAATATTACCTTAATCTTGACAAATGATGGTCAGTAGTGACTGAAAGAGTGTCATATTCATCTAATTCTATTTTATTAGGATAAGATTGGTTATTTGAGACAGTGGACAGGCAGCCGCATTTAGCGGTGAGGGTGGACTAGATTTTTTTCCCAAAATATATAAATATATATATAGATAGCATGGATGTCTTTATAATTGTTTAGTGCAATTAATTTAAAAATAGAAATTTATTAATTAAGTCCTACCCTAAGATATAAAATTAGAGTTTTTCTGGTGAAAATTGGCCCTCTTTTTTTCCATTTACAATTTAGTCATCAAACAATCAATTGAAGCATTATATTTTGACATTTTTAACAATTTATCCACAAGAAATTTCAGAATTATGCAATTGTATCGACATATGAATGGATTGAAAGTGCAAAGTTTATCTTTGCATCATCAAGAATCAAGATTCAACAAGGTAAATGGGAAGGGATCAATTTCATACAAAACTTTGTATTCGGACCACTCTCTTGCTACCTTAATTACTCATCCCACCCAAGATTCTAGCACAAGGAATTATGCAATGACACTTCTATTCTACACTCTATGCTACCTGTAACTTGTACAAAAATGAATACCAAGACAGAAGAAATATATAGATCTTCATGCCTTATACGCGCCTCTATTCTACCAGATTTACTAAAAAGAATCTTGCGATATACCCTAACCTTGATCTTGATCTTTCTACTGGCATTTCTTTCATGACCCAGAAGGAGCTCTGCAGCAGTGAAGTTGATATATCATCATCCATGGAGATTTCAACAGCACTGTCGCAGGTTTTGGGGTAAGCCTGCTTTACTTCCTTTGAATTTGTTGTCAACCATTAACACGTAGATAAGGCAACTTTGGAATATCATTGCTAACTAGATTTTTCCATAGATTAGCAAGCTTCACAAAGCACTGCTCACCACCCAACTCTACGACATTCATACCTGATTCAAGAAATTGAAAGAGAATAAGACGGATTAGAGATGTAAAAGGCACCTATGAAGCTCTATTTTGTCTCCAAATATGTTCTGAACTATGAAAGACCAGAAATTTTGTTATATCGCACTTGATTTGGCTCATACCTGGAACCACGCTCAAAGACAACTGTGAAAGCCAACATAGAGGTTCTTGTTGAACAAAAACATGATTCTCAAGGGCAACTGCATCCAGATCATGCAAATACTTCGTTGATTCTGCCAGCAACGAAGCACTATTGTCGCTGGTTGAAACAGACATGGTTAATAGAGCTTCTGCAAGTCCAGACGAATGCCATAACGTATGACATTCATCTAGAGGGTGATAGATGTCTTCCGAACATAATAACATCCAAGGCTTGTAAAGTTTCACTGACGCTTCTAGGATTACTGCCACCCTATAAATTTCACCCAGGGCTAACAAAAACTTCTTTCCTGATATATTAAGAAAAAATATATTTGCCAGAATTAGACCACCAGGTTTTTTTTAAAAAATAAAATATCATGTATACATATTAGACACATACAAGAGAGTGAACAATTAACAAAAAAGACCAAAAATTTTGCATCTTGGGCATAGTCAAAATATTTTACCCCCATCGTTGATTCTACAATTAACAATAACAATTACCAACATTCTTGTACCTTGAGGATCGGTGAGTATTGGACTCCGAATATTTTTCTCAAATGCCTTCCTCCAAAGTTGTGCACCATGTTGCAACTCTTCCACACAAACAGAGATCATTTTAGACCAAATGGAGACATAAGTTAATTTTTCCTCCAGTGATCCTACTGACAAAATCTTCAATGTTGTTTCTACGTGCTTTATAAGTTGCATTGTCAATCTAGGATCTTTGTCTACCTATATTCATCATTAAGAGCAAGATATATTAGCTACTTGTGCAAAAGGTCATTTTCATAAAAACATTCATCCTACACGTACGAAAAGGGTAATCAGCAACTAAGAAGAAAGCAGAATTTAAGTTCACAATCATAACCAGAATAAAATGATTAAATTTAGAAAGACAATAATAAAAATCATCTATGGCCCACAATACCATCTTAAAATGGAAAACATCAGAGATTAAGCAACAGATAATAGTTTGAACTTCTTTGGCTCACTATGCTAATGTCATTCTTCTTCCAAGAATGTGCAGCTCAAAATTATGAATACAAAAGCACATTTAAAGATAAAATGTCTGATCATTAATTTCACACCATCCAGAGATTTACTTCATAGTGTGAAGTACTTCTATCAATGATAAATTTCATTCTGTAGACTAAACTTTCGTTCCAGAAGAAATTTAACAAAGGGGAAAAAACAACTTATACACATGTTTTAGTACAATTTTGTGTCAGGAATTTTTGAAAGGAAAAAGTAAAGAGTAAAGCTTCAATGTGTTTCTCAGTCATTTCACAGCTTCTCATTTCATTTTAATTGTCATGCCATTTTAACCCAAACACAAAAATTCTTTCAGGCAGATCATTTCAACTTGGGGAATAAGACACTGCAAATTTGCTACAGAAACTCAAAGATGAATATGTATGCATCATCAAAACATACCAAGGACAATTTTGTCTGTAATGAATACTCTGACTCAAGAATTTGAAGTTCCTGTTCCTGCAAAATTTTAAGTAATGCACTGATATTGCTTTCTTTTTGTGTATAATCCCCCGTATGCTCTTCAGAAATAGCATTCTTTGGGACAGATTCATTCAAAGCTTCCTACAAAAGATGGCAGGAGATAGGAATATCTAATCAGAAAGAAATAGGTTAAAAAGTATGTGTCCACATGTGTGTGCTCTTGTTGTTGTTTCATTAACTTGAAGAGTAACAGAGTCAAGACAAAGAGCAATCTAAAGATCCCAGTAACAAGTTATTTGCAAACAAACCAATCTCTCATCCTTTTGAGTTTCTGATTCCTTTAAAGATTAAGCAATTAACAGTTGAATACATGTAAACCTTTGGTTGGAGTGAGAAGTAGAAGAAAAAAGGAGGTTATGTAAATGTGGAGGGAAAGTAAATATTTACTCCATCTGGCATATGATTTAAATGTAGATTGGAGTAAATAAGGACTACACTTTCTTTCCACTGTCATATTTGTGACCCCTCCCATTTTGGAAGGATCACTCACACCAATTCTTCCACTATAAGATAATATTAACACCTTCCTTTTCATCTTTTTCCTTCTCTTTTACCACTTTTACTTCTTTCACCTTTTTTTTTTCTCTCCACATCTCACTAAAGCATATCTCTTCCCTTCTCTAGTTCCTCCCACCAGTTGCAGTTTCTATCTTTCTTTACCCCTCTTTTTGAAAATAAAGCAATTTATTATTATTTTCTAAAAAGAAAATATTGATGGCCTGTCAAACAAATAAGATTCCACCTTCACTTTATGGTACAACCATTAATTCCCTTTAACTCATATAAAAAGCAAAAAAAAATGTAACTTGCTTTCGTTATAGTAATGGAACAATAGTTAATTGAATCAAATAATCTTCCTTTCCCCCTCACTTCTCAATGGAATCAAACAAGAGGAAGTTTCCTTCCAGTTCCCCTCATGCCAAACAAAATAGGAGTAACATGATTACTTCCCTAGTCTAGTAAAGATGCCTCTCGCTCTCCCTTTCCCTCTCTCCACCTTCCCAAGTAAACCAAAAGAAGAATAAAATTCACTCATAAAAAGAAGGTACAATGATCAATTTAGTCCCATAACTTTTTTATTTTGACCATGTAGGTCCATATCTTTTTTTTTTTTAATCTTTTAAGGTCTCATAACTTTTTTTTGTTTTAGCTATGCAAGTCCATATCTTTTTTATTTGTCTTTTAAAGTTCCATAACTTTTTACCAGTGACCAACTAAGTCCTATAATTTTTTTGTTTTGACTATGTAGGTCCATATATATATTTTTTTATATCTTTTAAGTCCCATAATTTTGTATCATTTTTGCACCTAATTGGTCACAAGTAAAAAGTTATAGGACCTAATTGGTCACTGGTAAAATATTATGGGACCTTAAAAGATTAAAAAAAAATATATGGACCTACATGGTCAAAATAAAAAAATTATGGGACTAAATTGGCCATTTAGCATATACAAAAAGCTTCTTGGTAAGCTGGTCAAAATAATTGATCTAAAACATTTAAAAGAAAAGTGGAACTTGTTTTAAGACAGAAAGAGCACATGCCTTTGAACCAAAGTACAACTAGCATTCAGTGCTGGCAAAATCGGGCCAAGATGAGGGTATGAAATATCAAATTTTCCAAAAAATCAAGGAAACTATTCAAAGTTTTAAAAAGTCAATTTTGAATCTGATATCTGTGTTTTCTTTAGGGTGAGCCAGTGATAGTTAAAAAAAAAAAAAAAATTGTCCTCAAGTGGGAAAACATCATTTGCCACTGTGATTTTTTCACTTTGCAATCAAACTTTAGACTTATTGCAACTTGCAGACATTTCAAGGAAGAAATAGAAGCATCCATATATAACTACAAAAACAAATCATAAATTAGACGGACTGCATAATACATGAGAAAGTATAATGCTGAATACGAGCACTGACACGCCACCTTTGCAAGAACTGTAAGTCGGTATCAATTTTTTCAGAAGTAAAGGTACCAGAGAATGAGAATATTGTACTAAAGTCATGTTATAATTATTTATAAAAACAAAAAAAATTCCAGGCAATTTACAAGAGCACAAAGCCCACTCCAAAAAAAATGAAACCTCTTTCACATGGTCTCAAGTGTCAGACTAGGCTTCCTGTCATTTGAGCATTTAATACAACACAACTAAATTACCACCAATTTTGCATAGAGAGCTACAAGCTGATTAATCAGAAAAATCAATTAAATCTAATTTAAGAAAATTTGCAGCAATAACATTTAAGCTTCTCAGAAACTAAAAATAAGTAAATCATACTATAGAGAGAATACAAAAATAGCATTCAGAAAATAGAAAATATAAAGAACTGCCTGAAAAAACTAACCTTAATTTCTGCAATCAAAGTTGCAAGCTTTTCATCTTGATTGTTAGTATTAGTTTGAGCTTCCTGGAATAAGGAGTTTCAACAATTTTCAGCAATCAACATTTAGTAACAGAAATATAGTTGATTTCAAAATTTCTATGCACAGTTTACGTAGCGAGTGCAATACATGTACATTTAAGTTCTAAAGATCAAAGAAACAAATACAGTTAAAAAATAAAAATAATATATTAATGAAAAATCAAAACTTTACCTTTAGGCTTTCAAGGTGGCATTTAGCAAGAATATGTAACTCGTCAAGTAACTTTGAATAGAAATCAACATAGTGATTGAGCTTTAGTTGGGTTGAGTAGCTGCTATGGTCAGCATCACTACTATTATTATGGCAGGTTTCATTTTCAGCCACACTTTCAAAGGAGGCATCCTTAAATTCCCAAGCACTATCATCAATTTCATCGGTATCTTTTGCTACACTAGAACCTAATGCAGCCTCAGAGGGAGCCACTCCATTTTGACTTGGTTCATGCGGAGAGTCAATTGAAGACATTTTATCAGCTTGAGAATATAAGTGTGATAAAAGGTCACTACTGATAGGAATAGGAGATTTTGTACTACAATCTGATTGATTCAGAAAAGCATCCTGAATGTCCAAGGAACCATCAATTTCTTGTTCTTCAATACCAAAGATAGATAAGGGAAGTGGCCCCTTATAATTCTCAGCTCTTATCTCTGTTCCCTGAAAGGTCATCCATGACTGAAGGTCTGAGTATTACAAGCTTCAATATATCCAGTATTCTACTTCAGAAACAATGTTGATAAAATATTTTAATTATGAATATTAGAAAGCAATAAAGGAAGAAATTTACTCTTCCTACATTCCTGATATTTAAATGAAGGGTTACCTCTGTCACAGATGCAGCTGTAAATTCCCCAAAATCATCACCAAATTCAGCATCCCCACCAATAAAATGGGAATTCAGTATGCCTTGATCATTTATCTCTTCACTTGAGTATGTTTCAAAGCTACTATCATTAGAAGTTGAGTGAATTTTAGGAGCTGTGCTTGGATCAGTATCAACGTTAACATCAATTTGTGTCAACTCTTTGGAATTTCCATTTGCTGGAGAAAATAGGTCAACTGTTCCACTAGGCGTGAAGAAATCGGCTGATCCATTCAAGATAGTGGGAAATTGCATGGAAGATGAATTCATCTCTGCACTTTCATGCAAACTTCGCTCAGCCTTCAATACAGATGTCAGATTTCATAACATGAGCAAACCATGTAACAGGTTTATAAATTCATACAGAAAAATAAATGGTTAATGCTATCATTGATGGGAAACTTGTTAGGTTTCAGACCTCAAAGACTAGGTCATTCTCCAGTTCTCATAATCATCTAACTTGGATGATTGGTAGAAATGTTAGAAAGATGAGAATAAGAGATACGGTAAACAGCGGCAGCACTAATGAAAATAACAGCAATAGTATTGACAAAAAACAAAAGTCGAAGATGAAGTGTCTGACCTCTTTTCTAGGTTGAGCTTCCTCAAATGCAGCGGCAAATTGCAACCAGTCCTCCTGATATTTGACATTTTCAACTGAAGAATCCAACCCATCATTACTTTTTATCTGCTCTTTTAAGTATCTACCTGAACCAAAACCATTTTGAGCTGCCAGACCTGGCTTGATATCTGTTCCAACAGCAGTGTTTTGGGAACTACCAGAAATACCATTTGATGTGGAAAATAAATCAAACAAGCCACTAGAGACTGGAAACAACTCAGGTAGTCTGTTTGAGTCATTTACAAACTCCTTTGACTTTCTATTTGCTTCCAATGCTTTGTGCTCTTCTAAATGGGCCTTCATACAGAAAAATGCAAGCTTCAGTTAAATTTTTTTTGAAGGATTACCCCAAACTCAAACAATAGTTCACTAACATGAAATATTCACTCAAATTAAATCTGATATGGATCAGACTAGACAAAATTAAGTAGTAAGGCACTTATACTTTTCGACAAATCATACTTGTTAAACTAGAAAACTAAAAAAGAAAAGGCATTCAGACCAAGAAACTGCACAATCACCATAACAGCCACAATGCCTCAGAATTTACCTTCTCGTTTCCATTGGTAACTTTTGATTCAGAGTGTGCATCCTTGAAAGCCCATCCAGAATCCTCATTGTCATCATAATCAGGATCAGCATTTGCATTTGAGCTTGACATTTGAAATTCTTGGTCCTTCCGGTTGGAATTAGGTTTATATCCATCAAAATCAAAATTCCACCCACCAAAATTGGAACTTTTCTTTTCTGTTAAATCCAACCCCAGACCATTTAAGTTGGAGGGATAACTTACAGTTTTAGCTTTGCTTAGCTGACTTTGATCAATGATAGTTCCTATTGCATCCAATTCTGACTCCATATTCAACGGATTCATAATGGTATTCCAACCACCAAAATCCATCTGCAATGCATCCGTATTCGAATTTATTGTCCCATTCGATCTTACACTATCTTGAGTATTCACTTTGTGAATTTGATTATTTAAATCCATCACAGTACCTGAATCCCCTTTCTTAGGTGCTGAACCACTTAAATCCAAGTTCAAGCCACTTAGCTCCACGACAGGGTCTTTTTTACTCAACTCAACCCCGTTGGTATCAGAAGTTGAAAATTTTTTATTGGAACCCAATCCATTATCAAAATTAATCTGCTGATTGCTATTCTGTAGATTCCCAGTAACACCATAGCTCATCCCAACACTTAAATAAGCATTACCCTGTGATCCACTATTTGCATTATAGATACTAGAACTCACATTGCTTCCGGAACCGATACCATTATATTTATCCTGTAGATCATCCACATCAGGACCCTTCCCCTCCACCCGTTCCTCTTCCTCTTCTTCTTCAGCAAACCCAAAAACTGAGAGTGGAATAGCCCCTTTAGGCTTCACCCACTGCTGAGTAGTTTTCTTCTCTGATTCAGACCCAGTAAGCCCCGACTCAACCCGAGTGGAATTTTCTGATTCCGACTGCAATTGTGACTGGGAGGACGGATTTGAAGCAAAGAAGTTAAAAGGGTCGAAAGGTTTTGACAAGGTATCAGAAGAAACAGCAGATCCAAGTTGGGTTTCGACAAATTCACCCCATTCATCGTCATCATCATCTTGATGCTCTTCCTGTAATTTCCCTCTGTCGGCATCGATCGTGGATTTAGGCCAGCTGATCTGGGATGAAGACTGTTGTTTATTGAATTGAATAGATTGTGATGAATTGGAAGCGGGTGCAAAAGTGAAGTCCCCGAAGATATCATCGTCCTTGTCCTCCCCCATCTTCGTTTCCGATTCTGCAGCCGCGAATCGAACCAGAAGTAGGGCCTGCTCCGTACGAAATGTGAATCTCTTGAAGGTTAAATATGAGACCAAGGACTCAACTCAACCTATGCGTATGGGATCAGCAGACATATGATTGATTTCAACGGAATCTTGACAAAGTTGAAGTTGAATCTGATCAAAA
Organism: Parsonsia alboflavescens; assembly: GCA_028571225.1. Classification (NCBI taxonomy): domain Eukaryota; kingdom Viridiplantae; phylum Streptophyta; class Magnoliopsida; order Gentianales; family Apocynaceae; genus Parsonsia; species Parsonsia alboflavescens. The sequence goes on from JAOXNR010008182.1 coordinate 20,281, forward strand.
TTAGGTGGAATTTTTGTCTTTCCCACGTCACTCACATATTCCTCTCCCTTCTCCCTTTCCAAAATTTTTCTTTAATCGTGAATCATGATGAATCATGATCCAACTCGGGATTAGGAATGACAATTTTTCCATTAAAAACTAGATGAAATCCTTGTTATAGTTTTTTTTTTTATTATTAACATTTAGATATGTGTATTAAGATCAAAATATATAAATTACTCAGACATATCGAGAGATATATATATAAAAACTAGATAATTCTATGGCCCAAATCAAATTCTCTTTATAGTTTAATTAATATTTGATTGTTCAGATACTATAATGTATTAAACCTATGTTGTTTATTTTTTTATTTTTTTATTTTTTACTTAGAAATTTTATGCAATTCGATAATTGTTATTCCTTTTGTAGTTAATTATACATAGTCATTTTATTAATATTAAAATAAAAATTTTTTCCCTAAATTATTCTTTTTGAGAAGAACGTTAAAAAAAAAAGAATAAAATGTTTTTTTTTTTAAAAAAAGGCATAATTAATATTAGAGAAAATGAGTAAAATATTCATAAGGATAATCTATAATAATAAGAGACAATAAAAATAATTTTAAATGATTTATAATTAATGACAAAAGAGTATTAGAACTAGAAGATCTCTTTTGTTTAACATGCCATCGTCTTAGGAGCGAATTGAATTTGTGGAAGTCCTGGGCATTACCAAACCACTCATCAATATTTCAAATTACAAGGTTGATTTTAAGATTTTTATTGGTAAACTAGATGAATTACTATGTGTATTGCACCCGATTTAATTTTAAAAAATTTTGAAATATATAATAAAATATTATTTTAATAATAAGTTTGGTACAATTTTAATTATCAAATTTTTTTATTACTATGAGATTTGATAATTTAGTCATTTAACTTTATAAATTTTTTAAAGATTTAGCTATGTAGTGATCAACAAGTCAAATTTTAAAAGTTCAATTGGGTAACAATGTCGGATCATTAGGGTTTAATGACAAATCAACGGCTTTTGAAGAATTAAATACATTTTCCGATAGAATCACTTGTTTAGAAGAAGATGGATGAACATAAGTATTCCTCATCTTCATTTTAAGTGTAGAAACAGGTGTTTGAACACTGTGGGTGCCAATATGATATTCCTAACTCACCTATGAGACCTTTAGAACACAAAATAAAAAGCATTTGCGACATAATTCCTTTGCCCTCGGGACATGCAAGACTAACTCCGATGACCAAGTCAGGAAGGGAGAAAAGCTATAGAGAGAGGAAATGAAACTTGTAGAGAGTAGAACATACCTTTCAAGTGATTTGATTTCTTTTATTTATAATTGCAAGTGAAAAGTTAAAAGATGAAATGAAGAAGACAATTATTATTTATCTTCTAATAAATTATAATAAAATAATATTAATCCAAGAGCAACTTGCATCTATAATATTATTTTATTCTTTAGTGTAATATATACCAAAATCCAAGAAATTCAAGAAGGCCATGAAATTCATCTTTCTTCCGCTAGTTATCCTCTACAAAGGTACTTGTAACTCTATTCTTAGTTATTTCTTTCATTGAAATAGTTCCATTATGTACTCTGCAGCCTCCAGTAGTTGTCAACTGGAGGATATTAATGAATTTACCACCAGTTTTATAGATTGATCAAATCAGTGTTTGAGTTGGATTTGGGGATTATCGAGATCATTAGGATTTCCCGAGTTATCCTTATTAAATTCTTAATCTTTGATATGGTATCTCTGAATATGTTTGAAAATAGATATTCCTTGATTGATTATCCTAAATTGATATTTCCATATTTATCCAAAATTGGATGTTTACATATTTATTAATATATTGTGATTATCTTTTAGGAAAAGAATATCTCTTGTATCTTTTCACATTGCTATCCAAAACAAGATAATCTTTGAGTGACAAAGATTGATAATGATTGAGCAAAGTGTTGAGGAGTCCTTGTTCAAAATCCTTATAAATATTTGGGAGAATATTTATTGGTAGTAGAACATAGGAGGAGTATCTCTACCTTACTATCGTAAACTGTCACGGGAGTGTTACAATGGTTCTTGTGGAACAGTTTTAGAACTCAAGGGGAGTTCGGCTTCGGGAGAAGCTTTGTCATCTTTAGAGGGATTCTGGTAGATGTTGTGATATATGCAAAAGGGATTCTTACTATGAGTTTGTAAGGTAAAACTTTCTATAAGGTAGTGATAGACTAGAGGGATTCTAATGTTTTATACTATACCTATTGTAATGTTTTTATCTTAATGGATTTTTCAGGTGGACTAGCCTTGAGGACGTAACCTAATATTGGATATATTCCAATGGGGTGAAACCTCATTAAATCTCGGTGTTCATTTACTTTTTGCAAGAATTTACATATTTAGTTTATTACGTATATTTCATAGTACAATTGCTTCAAGAGATTCTTTCAATTGGTATCAAAGCCATACACTAATGAACTAGTGGAAGATCTTGGATTTAGAATCTCTTAGTACGGCAATGAGTGGACTACTAGAAGGAGGATCGATGAGTAGACCACCTCTACTCAACGGATCCAACTATTCATATTGGAAGGCTCGGATGACTGCGTTCATCAAAGCGCTAGATGAAAAGGCTTGGAAATCGGTCAGAAAAGGATGGACTCCTCCAAAAGATGAGAAGGACTTTTTGAAGGATGAAGATACCTGGATAGAGGAAGATGACAGGGAAGCTAATTTTAATTCTAAAGCTCTTAACACTGTTTTTAATGCTTTCGATGTTAATTAGTTTTGTTTGATTGCTTCATGTATAGCAACAAATGAGGCTTGGACAACTTTACAAACAGCACATGAAGGCATGTCAACTGTGCGATGGTCCAAATTGCAAATGATCTGTTCTCACTTTGAGAAATTACAGACGGACGAAACTAAAACTATTGCTGATTTCCATGCAAAATTGAGTGACTTAGCTAATGAGTCATTCACTCTTGGAAAGCAAACGACTGAAGATACATTGGCATTCAAAATTCTGAGATATTCCAGAACAGTTCGCTCATAAAGTAACTGCAATTGAAGAAGCAAAGGATATTGATACAATCAAGTATGATGAGTTAATTGGCTCATTACAAGCCTTCGAGATGAACTTAAAGCCAAATCGAAAGGACAAAAGTATTGCCTTTTAAGTTGCTGATCCCATCGATCTAGAAATTGATTGTTCTTAAGATGTTCAGCAAGCAACGTCCCTGATCTCGAGAAATTTCAACAAAATGTACAGACGAATCAAAGGCAAACCAAACTCCGGTCAATTCAAAACAATATCGGAAATAGAAAATCTTTTGGTAAGTTATCTTCTGATTGTACAGATTCTAATATCAGGACTAACAAAGGAATTCAGTGTAGGGAATGTGAAGGATATGGCCACATTCAAGCTGAATGTGCAACCTATCTCAAAAAACATAAGAAGTCTTTTATTACTACCTGGAGTGATGGGGAACAAACTGATGGGGATGAGGAAAGAACTGAACAAACCGTTAATTTCGTTGCTCTACATGGTGAAGTTGTTTCATCAAAATGTGAAAATTCAGGTATAACAAATGTCAAACTCGATGAAGAAACAGAGGTAAGACAATGCTTTCCAGAATTAACTGATATAGACAGTGATAGTAAACTCACTCCTGATGAAATGCTAGAAGCATACGAAGAATTGCTCAAATGGTGTATTAAGCTTAACAAACTAAACAGAGAGCTAGAGCTTAAGGTAAAAACACATATGTTTGAAAAAGAACAATTGTTAACTAAAATCAATATTTTGATTGTAGATTGTGAAGCAAAGGAGCAGAAATTTCACAAATCATCAAAGGAGCATGACAATACGATGAAAAATGTGAGGATGATGAATAATGGCACAAATAAACTGGATCAAATATTGGCAGAACAACGACAGTCATATGATCGTCGAGGTTTAGGCTATAATGACAATCATGATCATGTTCAACAACTAGCTCTCAGAACAGAGAAATCTAAGATGGAAAAACCATACTCACCAGGTACTGATATACATAGGTATTCCGTCAAAGGTAAGACAATGGTGTTTGTACCTACTTGTCACTATTGTTTTAAAAAAGGACATATTAGACTCAACTGTTTTGAGATGTTATATAGATCCAGTTCACAGATGCCATTGACACAGGCTTGGAAGCACAAGTTTAAACAAAGTTGTGTTAAGAAAAATAGATATAGATGTTTGGCAGGCTTTATGCCCTTAAGAGTGTCTGATTCTGATATATGGTTTTTTTATAATGGTTGCTCTCGTTACATGACTGGTAGAAAAGAATATTTGAAAGATTATCGTAAGTGTAATCTTGGCCAAATTACTTTTGATAATGGTAAGCAGGGACGAATCTTGGGAAAATTAACTCTTATGGTAAAAGGGATGCCTCATCTTCATAATATGTTTTTAGTAGATGGTCTTCAGGCTAATTTGATTAGTATAAGTCAGCTGTGTGATGATGAGTTGTTTGTTAAGTTCACCAAGAATGCATGTCACTTCTATGATGAAAATGTGAACTATTTATTGACTGGTACTAGGTCTGCAAGCAATTGCTATACTATTGATGCAACTATACGTCGTAACAATGCAAGTCATAATAATATTGAATTGTGGCATGAGAGATTGAGATATATAAACTTTAAACAACTAACTGAAATCTCTATTACAGGTGCTGTCAAAGAAATTCCTGACTTTGGAGCAAATAAAGGTGCAATGTGTGACATTTGTCAACTTGGAAAACAGAAATATCAAACACATAAAGCTGTTAATTTTATTACTACTTCATGTCTACTTAAGCTATTACATATGGATTTCATGGGTCCTATGCAGGTTGAAAGTGTGAGAGGTAATAAGTATGTGTAGAGGATTTTTCAATTTTTACCTGGGGCGATTTTCTTAGGGAAAAATCAAATGAATTTACATTGCTATCCAAAACAAGATAATCTTTGAGTGATAAAGATTGATGATGATTGAGTAACGTGCTGAGGAGTCCTTGCTGAAAATCCTTATAAATATTCGGGAGAATATTTATTGGTAGTAGAACTCGGGAGGAGTATCTCTACCTCACTATCGCAAACTCTAACAGGCGTGTCATGAGAGTATTATAATGGTTCTTGTAGAACTCAAGGGGAGTTCGGCTTCGAGAGAAGCTTTGTCATCTTCAATGGGATTCTGATAGATGTTGCGATATATGCGAGAGGGATTCTTGCTGTGAGTTTGTAAGGTAAAACTTTGTATAGGGTAGTAATAGACTAGAGGGATTTTATTGTTCTATACTATACCTATTGTAATGTTTTTATCTTAGCGGATTTTTCAGGTGAACTTAGCCTTGAGGACGTAGCCTAATATTGGATATATTCCAATGGGATGAACCTCGTTAAATTCCAATATTCATTTAGTTTTTGCAAGAATTTACATATTTAATTTATTAAGTATATTTCATAGTATAATTGCTTCAAGAGATTCTTTCAAAAGCTTATTATACAGAAAAGGAAATTTTATATATTAGTGTATAAAAAAAAAAAGATCGATTCTTTAGACTGATCACATTTCCTTTGAGAATACTATTTGATGGGTGGATGTTCTTATTCTTGGATCAAGTCTTAATTTGTTGAGTTGAATATGATTCATCACCATTAGTATTGCAGCTAAGCTTATCTGTTTCTGTCGCGGAGATTGCTGTACATATAGCAACCCTTTCGGTCATCGGATTCCAATCGAAAACAACGAACAACGTTCAACCACACCGTAGCATAAAAAACACCGATGCAGGGTAAATCTTTTCTATCAAAATCAGTTTTCCTGTGATGTGCATGATTCTCATCTTATTTGCTGGTCTTTTCAGCAACCATGGACCTCTTTATTTTACTGGTACGAAAACAAGTTTCTTTAAGATGGGCCTCACTTGTCATGTTGCGAAAATCCACAATGAGTTATGTTTCAGCAATTCACTACCTGATCATTTGATGTTATTTTTAATATGCTTGATTTCTTTAGTGGTTTAACTTATATCTGTAGAGTGTAACTATGCGCATATTCTGCTATTTTTCTTACCTTTGATTTCATTTGGCATTGATGGATATCCAAAGATGCCACGTAATGAAGCCATATACAAGTATCATATCCTAAGGAGAATGACGAAGACTTTCACGATATCCCTTCCAAATGAGGAAGAACAAACTGATTTTGAAGCCATGCTCGGGAGGAATGAACTTGGAGATGAGTCAGAAGAATTGAAGCTAAGGAATGCATATTCAACTCAAGACTTTCCAGAGAATAAGTTAAAGCAATCAAGGGAGGGCAACAACTAGAAGATGAAGCCATGTTTCATGAAGTTAACTTGTAGATGAAGGACAAATTGAAGCCAAGACAAGCATGGAACAAAGGGTGAAAAAAAGAGGCATATACAAGGTTTCTGGAAAATTTCTGGAGAAGAACCGGTGCACCAACCGGTGGGTACATCGGCACTGGTCACTGTAGCAACCAGGGATTGTAGCAATGCCGAATTTTTTCCAAAAAAACTTTGCGTTTTCTCCTCTTTTCTCAATTAATTCTTCATTGTATTTTCCAGCTGGTTTCCTCCCACTTTTGGCTGAGTTTAGCTAGGGTTTAGGATAGTTTAAAACCCCTATGTTTCAGCCATTTAGAAGATGAAAAACTTTTGAGAGAAAAACAGAAAGGTCTTGGAGCTTCTTCCAAACCAAGATCATTTGATCTTTCGAGAGTGTCTAGAACTTCTAGATTAGGGTTCTTAGTCATTTCTCCCGGGCTCTCAATCACTTTGGATGAGGTGGTGAGTTTGTTTTAGCAAATCAAAAGGTTGGTTGTTGTAGTGGTTTAATCTACAAAGGTCTTCCTAATCTCCCAAAACTTACCTTTGATAAATCCTTTATTTCATACTGATTTGGTTTGATTGTTGTGTGTGAAAATTAACCCTTCAACCTACAAGAAAATCATATCAGGCATTGTGATAGAATTTTACTTCTGCGTTTATAAAGTTGTAATTTAGCTATAGATATCACTGGTATAAGTAAAGAGTATTTATACTCCTGAGGCAAAATGCCTTCTTGGTTGCATTTGCTTTTGACTATGTAGAACTCTTCTAATCCTATTTATGGAATTGTAAAAGTCTGATAGCTCTACTCTCAGCCGGAATGAATATTTTGCACAGGGAAATTGAGCAATCTTGAATGCATTTTTTGAGTGAATTTTCAAGATTCAGTGGTAGATTATCATCTTCGCACTTTGATTTCTCTTCCTTTTTCTGAGTCCTTCAATTCTCCGATTGATCTTCCTCTCTAATTCAAAAAATTTTGATATGAACCTAATTCATGTTCCCACTCATGGACCTTGTTGTCCATATCAAATTAAGGGTTATTATTTAATTCTTTACCACACATACTCTAATACATTATTGGAAAAATTTATGATGCGACTCACCAATGAACCAGATGTATAATAGAATTTTCCCTCTACCTCTGCTGCAGCCACGAATCTGTCATCTCTAGTCTCCAGCTCCCCTGCCAACTTCATATGATGCAGCAGAGCAGCCATGTTATATGCTGCTTAGGCCAAGCCACCATCAACAAATGCTTCCAAAATCGAATTCCACCCACAATGACACATAAATCCTTATTGAGGTGCCTAGCACTTAATCACCAGACCGCTGTTTTTGTTCTCTCCAAAAATCCCTCCAGCAATAACATATTATGCATAATTATATATTTATATAATTTTAAATAAATTATAAATAATTATATAAATATTTTTAATAATAATGAATATATTTTAAGTATATATTTTTTAAAAAATACATTAAAAATTAAAAATTGAAAAAGAAAATTCAAGTCAAGCCAAACTCGAGCTTGATTTTTTTGACCAAGCTCGACTCAACTTGACGCGATTACACCTCTAAGTCTGACCTATTTAAGCATAATTTTGTTTAAAAAAATCAATTTATAAATTCAATATATTATTACATTAAAAAAGAGCAAATTTGATCACTATAATTAACTCGGAAAGAAACAAACATAATTACATAAAAAATCATTAATAAGCGTGGTATAAAATATAAAAATAAGAATATAATTAAGATATGTTTATACAAAAAACATAAATCTTGGCATCTGACAACATCCACTCAACTTTCAGGACCCGCACTTTCGGGCACAAACGTCTGATTCTTGCAAAAAGGTATGTATGGCTCCGCTCTCAAGTTTAACTTGATTCTTACCCCTGCTGCTATTGAAACTTGAAATTTTGTTTGCACAATTAATTATGTTCATGTGAATATTATTATTACTATCTCCGTTCCATGACGATAGTCCATATTCTTCTTTTACATAGATTAAAAAACGTAATTAATGGAATCAATCTAATGTTTTTAAGAATAATTTTACTTTTTATACCCTGTATTGAATTCATAGGAAATATTTAATCAAGTATATTGGAATTGAAAGCAGTAGATACTAAAAAGGAATTAATGAGGATAATTTAATCTTTTAACTCATAACTACTTTTCCTAAAAAAGAAACTTAACCCATAATTCTGTCTTTACTTTTAATCCGCAAATTGTGTTATGTCATTCTATTCAATTACCTCTACATGAATAATTATTTTTAGACTATTTGATCTTTTATTTTTGTTCGTATGATAAAGCTACATATTCACATAAGTGCGATGTGGAAATGACGTTTTTGGAACTAAACTGACTGGTGCCCTCTCTTTGCCTCTGCAAATCTGAAAGGGAAAGGAAGCATTTGAAGATTTTTGCTTATCCTTTTCTTGATATCTCTCAACTTGAGGATTTTTATCTTTCTTCTATTTTAATCCCTTAGCTCGTAAACTTGGAAATCGTAACTTAGAGTGTATATATAAATATATAATATAGTGGGTTACGAAGCATAGAATGTTTCAATTAAATATTTAACGGTCAAAATTAATTATCAATTGCTAAGATAAAATAAATTCTTCTATAAAAAATTATTTTTTATAAATTAAATCTTAGGATTTTTTTTTTTGGTTGAAAAAGGACAATTAAATCGTTAACTTTAATCGTTAAAGATTTAATTGAAATAATACACAAAAAGTATGCTCCTTGTAACTTTATGGAAAAGGAAGAATAGAATTAGAAAAGGAATATTCTATGCATTTGTGAAACCTATAATTCACTTTCCTACTAAAAGGTAGAGCCTACATCATGCGTGATTTGATTTCATGAGTATTGAAAATGCACCCGATTTATCAACTGAGTAACAAACAAGAATCAGATAATCGCTTGTAATGGAGAAAAGATTTACAGATGGTTTCCAGACCTGATTTCAGTATCACGGATTCCACAAAATCAATGATAGTGGCGGAACCAGCAGAACTTCCCTCCCCTTACATGCACCTCTTCTGCATCATCATCCCTGCTGTGAATCCACCACAAGAGATTGGTGAGGGAGTTCCCATCATCATACCCATTCAAGCTCCTAATCTTACTTAATGCACCTTGTCTATCATAAGTTCCTTCCAAGGCATACACAAATCCCTTCCATCCTTCTCCAACGCCTTCCCTTGACAGAGCGGGCAATGTCCATTTAACTAGCTGTCTTGAAAACACCCCATCGGAGAATAACATTTCGGTAATGGGCAGTAGGGGAAGCACCTGAATTCCAAGCCTACACTCTCTCCATTCAGGTGGAGCAAACCAAAGGCTACTGTCCCTTTTGTTAGCCCATAAAACACCCACTGCTCTGTTCTCTCTAGTGAATTCTTCTGAGTACAGTTTATCATCCTCTCTCACGTGCCACCAAGTTCGAGCTGAGTGAATTTCCAGGGACGAAAGAGTCGAACCAATGGCAGCAAGGTGCGTATCTCCATAGGCTAAACCCATTAAAGCAGCTGAGTAATAGGCATTGATGGCCTCGCTTGTACTCTCCTGATTCCTTCCATCTGCAAACTCGGTCAATCCTCCAGCCCAAGAATGCAGTTTCCACAAGTCAAAACACCTCAGGCGGGTGTAACTAGAATTTGAGCTCCTGCTTAAATTCATGAAATCTGCCATCATTGAATAAGCTACTGGTCTATACTTAATCCCCCACAAAGGATCAACCTTTGCAAGAACTGCAATTGCATATATAAAATAGCCAAGATGGTAATGATGATCATTATATATCCCAAAACCAAAATCAGCTCCGGAATCTACTGATCCTTGCTTAGTCAAAATTCCCCCCCATTTTGCATCATATAAGAAGCCATTGGCACCAAATGTCCCATCCAGCCATGGCTCGATTGTATTCTTCAAGAACTTCCTTATTGCCGGTATAACTTTAAGGTAACCAACTTCTTCAGCAATCAATGCCAATCTTGCAGCTCTTGCAATCAATTTGCCATAAAAATAAGATGATGCAGTAGATATTGCATGAGAGTCGAGGGCATCCACATCCTTGACTAGTGCATTCACTATTTCACTGTTCGCTTCCGGCTCAACTCCTTTAATTGAATGCCAAGTCACAGAAATCGAATCACTTCTCAGAACCCAAGAGTCTCCAACAACACCTACAAGTTCCCCATCAATGCTTTGATACTTGAAATTCTCCAAGACAGTCACGGAGTGATCACTCGGAGAAAGAAGCTGAAGATGCAGACGATGAGCAAGCATTAGTAGATCTCCCCCACCTCTTTTCACCCATCTGTACTCCAAAGAAAACGGCCCTGTGAAAACAGCATCACCAGATACAGCGTAGCAAGGACCGAATCGGTCAAGAATTTCCTCACATATGGGGTCAGAATTTGGCAACGCAGCTATCCTGATTATGCCCGTAAATGCACTAGAAGTGATCGTAGAAATGTCATGGGTCAAATTAATTGGCGAGGAAGCATATATAATCCAAGTCTGATTGTTATTGAGCTGAACAGTGTGTTTAGTAAGGGAACTATTGGAAGATAGTTGAAGAATAGCATGAATGGTTGAAAATGAAAGCGCAACACTGGACATAACATTACATGTCAAGAAAGGGCTGCCCCTTGCAAGGAAGAATCTTAAATTGCTTGAAGGATGGTCCAATGTGACACTTAGATCATTGAACGAAGATATGATGTGATGTGCATTAGGATTGGGGTTGTTCAACGCAGAGATTGTGATGTCAGGATTGAAAATCTGGTAAATGAATGCAGAGTTGTGGAATTGAGATGGGTAGCAAACAGAGAGGGTGGAAATAGAAGACTTGACGAGATAAGGATGGATGTACTCAGGCTGATCACCATTCTTGAGAACAAAGTTCTGAAAGAAAGAGTTGGTCGGAAGTGGTGAACGGAGAAGATCTGGGGCGAAGAAGCGGGAAGGATCAGGGAGTACTGTGGAATCGGTTTGGGGAAAAAGAAACGGCCGAGACTGTCCTCTTGACATCTTCGGTCGTGCCTCCGGTAGTAAGTAAACTGGTGGGTGATTCCGGCGAAAGTGAAGGAGGACGTTTTCGAGGTTTCTTGAAAGGCTCTCTCCACATGGCAGGTCTGTTGGTCCTTAATATACTTTGTTAAAACTTAACCGCGTAAGCTTCAACGTGGGATTCCGGTGATTCAGTCAATGAAACAAATTAAAAAGGCACGTCGCTTACAAACAAAGCAACAATAATTTCGTCAAGATATCTGTAAATAGCAGTGAGTCAACTTTCCGCCGGTGAGATACAGGAGGAGGAGGTTAAGTGTTTGATACATTGACGCAATGACAACGAGGTCCCAATGAGGAAGACTGAATTGCAAGGGAAGTTTGGGGATTGGCTCGTTGTGTTATTTGTTTGCTTGTAAGAGGATGTTGCGGCAATGCCGCAAGACTTCACAGACTTGGAGGTGAGATAGATTTGTGGACGAATTTGAGTGGGCCAAATTTGGGTTGACTTGGAGATTGAATGAAGAAATAATGGAACGCGACATGTGTATATAAAATTCACCTTAAGAATTTACATCTAAGATTGCCATACCCATTACATTTATAAGTGATAACTCCATTGAAATTACATACCATTTCTTAATTTTTGATCGAATCAAAATAATATATTTATTTTCGGATGAAAGAGTAATTTAAATTATACATATGATTAGTTCAAAATTAATTAAGGAATGATTAGCACTTTGGTGTATACCATACATCAAGATCAATACTTTGATCATATTTTCTACTATGATAATTGGATAATTAATCACAAATCAAATACAAAGCTTAATCTATATATTGAGAGCTTTAATTTGATGTATTACACGAGTTAAAAGGATTAATAAAGAGAGAAAAATCCATCCTAAAGACAACTCAATCAAATACCACAACGCCGATACTATTTATTAGTTCGACACTATTTATCATACATCCCATATCGAATTTTTAATGACTATTGTCATAGTCACAAATCTATATAATAAGATAGCAATCTAGTACGAAAAGTTCTTGAGTTTCACTTCCCAAACTTTACAACTCTCATTTTCGCATTGCAAAGCAAGTTTCTAACTTCGACATTGGAGGAGTTTCGAAATCCATCTGCAATTCTGACTATTTCTATTGTGTAGATATCGAACTGAACTTAACCCGTACCGAACATGCCCGAACTGAAGGTAATCGAACGGAACAATCATTCCAGCAACATCACACTTCCGGTCCTACGTTGCGAACTTAAAAGAAAACATATTAGACTTATTAAATTGAATATTCTAAACTTTTTTGATTTAATTAATCCTTTCTTGTACAAATAGATGGTGTAACAAAATTAACCACAAACACACACATATATATATATATATATATATATATATATATATAGGATTGCTATAAAACGTAACTGTTGGAGCGTAACTGTCAAAACGATGTCGTTTTGGCAGCGAAATAAGTGGGTCTGAAGGATA